>BLSH010255746.1:3624-15674 GCA_018402905.1 Glandirana rugosa
TTCTACTTCTCTTAAGCCCCACCCCTTATAGAATCCACCCAGTCCGGCCCCTGTAATCCACATATTGTATCAGGAGTATACAGCTCAGCATCACAGGTGGGGTATATTGCAGCCAGTAAGACAGTATGCCGCCAGTACACAGGTAGCCAGTACACAGGTATTGTAGACAGTACACAGGTATTGTAGCCAGTACACAGGAAGCCAGTACACAGGTATTGCAGCCGCCAGCCAGTACACAGGAAGCCAGTACACAGGTATTGTAGCCAGTACACAGGGAGCCAGTACACAGGTATTGTAGCCAGTACACAGGGAGCCAGTACACAGGTATGGGAGCCAGTACACAGGTAGCCAGTACACAGGTATTGTAGCCAGTACACAGGGAGCCAGTACACAGGTATTGCAGCCAGTACACAGAGAGCCAGTACACAGGTATTGCAGCTAGTGCACAGGGAGCCAGTACAGAGGTATTGCAGCTAGCACACAGGGAGCCAGTACACAGGTATTGCATCTAGTACACAGGGAGCCAGTACAAAAGTATTGCAGCTGCCAGTCAGTACACAGGGAGCCAGTACACAGGTATTGCAGCTAGTACACAGGTATTGTAGCCAGTACACAGGGAGCCAGTACACAGGTATTGCAGCCAGTACACAGGGAGCCAGTCCACAGGTATTGCAGCTAGTACACAGGGAGCCAGTTCACAGGTATTGCAACTAGTACACAGGGAGTACACAGGTATTGCAGCTAGTACACAGGAAGCCAGTATGTACCCAAGTCAGGGGGAGTCAGGCTGCTCTCTCTCACACGGCGACAGGAATAAACGTGTGGTGCTGACACTCTCCAGTCCAGGCACCAGCATGTCTGCCAGTCTCGCCCCCGCCTCCACCTCCTGACCAATCACTCACTGACAGTGACTGAGGCCAGAGCCAGTCAGTGCATATATGAGCACTTCAGTGGTGCACATATATGCACTTTAATGGCTGACCAATGGCCTTTGGGGCACAATGGGACTTGCTGTCAAAGACAGCAAGTTTCCCAAAAGACCCAGGACAGCCACCTGGTGGCGTATGTTTTTTTTTCCAGGAATCAGCCGGGGGGGGGGGGAGGGTGGCACACTAGCGCCCTCTATGGAGCAGCCGCCGCTGATTCCAGTGATGAGGATGAGCCCAGCAGCTCCAGCCACTGGTGCGGGTCCTCATTGGATAGTTTGATAGCAGCAAGAGCCATTGGCTGCCGCTGCTGTCAAACAAATCCAGTGACGTGAGAGCCGGGGGCAGGGCTGAGTCGTGCTGTCTGTGTCAATGGACACAGCAGCAGGACTTGGAAGTGTGCCCGCATGGGTGCCCCCAGGGAAAGCGCTTCTCTGAGGGGGCAATTGTGAAGAGGAGGAGCCAGGAGCGCCGCTGTGGGACCCCAGAAGAGGAGCATCAGGGCCGCTCTGTGCAAAACCCTTGCATAAAGCAGGTAAGTATAACCTGTTTGTTATTTTAAAAAAAAATGAATCTTTACAACCCCTTTAACTCCTTGCTGAGCAGCCATTGTCATTTTACTGCGGCAGGTCGGATCTCCTGCACAAACCACCATAGCTGTACGCTGCGCGTCGTGTGAGCTTGCCCGCGGGTTCGGCAGACTCGATGTCTGCTGACAACCCGGGATCACCATGTACAGAGGCAGAACGGGGATCTGCCTATGTAAACAAGGTGGATCCCTGTTCTGCCAGATGACATGTCAGAGATCTTCTGTTGCCAGTGATCGGGAACAGTGATCTCTGTCATCACCCTGGCAGCCCATCCTCTGCTTTAGGTGCGCTGGCATTATTTATTAATTACATTTAAAAATGATTTACCTCCACAATTGGACTACATATTAAAGCTCCACCCTATTTTCTGGATGTTGGTACCGAGAAGGAGATTTTCCCAAGCTTGAGGAACTTTGGCTAAAGAGCTATTCTAGCCAAAGAGCAGAGCTAAAACATTTGGAATCTGTTCTTGCTACCCAAAGATTTGTCAACCAGAACAACATATTCAAAGTGGTGCTGGAAACGTTTAGGCTGGGTTCACACTATTGTGAATTAGATGTGGGTTTCCCAGCATCCAACTCACATGTCAGGAGATTGTGACTGGCTCTCTATGGAGCTGGTTCACACATCCGGGATGGCTGCAAATGAATTGCACAGTAGTCCTATGCGTCTTCTGGTTTGTTTTGGGTTTGAATTCAGCCAAATATTTGGGCTGAAATTGGACCTTATGTGGAGAACAGGGATGCACGAGACTCCTGCTGTGAGCCACTCCGTATGGAGATGTAAACCCAGCCTTAGACTTGCAAGCAGCAGTGGCCCATCCATTAGAGGCGCACAGGCACCGCCCCTCATCCATGCGTCCGACCCCCTGATCTTCATAGCAGGGCGCCGGACTATGGATTCCAATGCGGAGATTGGTCTTTTGAAGCACATGATTACAGCCAGAGACTCTAATAGGCTTCAAAAAGGGTGGGCTTGGGGTGCAGAGCACTGTGCCCTAATCCCACCCAGTTGTGTGACAATAGCAAATGAATATTCACTATCGCCACACTGATCTGATTGGCTGAAGGGACAGGCAATCCCATTGGACACCTAAGAGAAGGAGGGAGGAGCCGCACAGTGGAAGCCGTCCTGTTACATAGAAGACACAGGAGCCTGCTGCCCGCCGGAGCCTGCAACCCGCCCACCGGAGCCCGCAACCCGCCAGCTTCCCGCAGAAACCCGGCTGCTACCCATCCGCAACCGATTGGGTAAGTACTGGGGGGTGCCGCTGACCAATTAACCAATGGGGGAGTGGTTGTTTGCCCCCCCCCCCAAAAAAAAACACCTGCCGCCACTGCTTGCAAGTGTAGTCAGTTGAAGGAAAACTTCAAACAAGCTCAAAAGGTCTGATGAGGTGGCTCCCACACAGTAAGGATTACCTCACAGGGCACCTAACAGTATCTCATACCATAGAAATACAGAAAGGAGTGCCAGACCAAAACCAGATGAAAGAGTAAGGCTGAGTTCACATATGATCCGCATGTGGCTCACAGCAGGGGTCCTGTGCGTCCCTGTTCACCGTTTCAGGTCCCATTTCAGCCCGAATTTTGGGCTGAATTCGGACCTGAAAAGACGCACAAGATTCTTGTGCACATAGCACCGAAGTCGCTGCGGAGATATGTGAACTGGCTCCATAGAGAGCCAGTCACAATCTCCTGCTATTGCGAACTGGATGCAGGGAACCCACGGATAGTAAAGAAATGCACCCTATATGGATGGTAAAGAAATGCACCCTACATGGATGGATCAGAAATGCATCCTACATGGATGGTACAGAAATGCACCCTACATGGATGGATCAGAAATGCATCCTACATGGATGGTACAGAAATGCACCCTACATGGATGGTAAAGAAATGCACCCTACATGGATGGTACAGAAATGCACCCTACATGGATGGTAAAGAAATGCACCCTACATGGATGGTACAGAAATGCACCCTACATGGATGGTACAGAAATGCCCCCTACATGGATGGTACAGAAATGCACCGTACATGGATGGTACAGAAATGCACCCTACATGGATGGTACAGAAATGCACCCTACATGGATGGTACAGAAATGCACCCTACATGGATGGTACAGAAATGCACCCTACATAGATGGTACAGAAATGCACCCTACATGGATGGTACAGAAATGCACCCTACATGGATGGTAAAGAAATGCACCCTAAATGGATGGTAAAGAAATGCACTCTACATGGATGGTACAGAAATGCACCCTACATGAACGGTAAAGAAATGCACCCTACATGGATGGTACGGTACAGAAATGCACCCTACATGGATGGTACGGTACAGAAATGCACCCTACATGGATGGTACAGAAATGCACCCTACATGGATGGTACAGAAATGCACCCTACATGGATGTTACAAAAATTCACCCTGCATGGATGGTACAGAAATGCACCCTACATGGATGGTAAAGAAATGCACCCTAAATGGATGGTAAAGAAATGCACCCTACATGGATGGTAAAGAAATGCACCCTAAATGGATGGTAAAGAAATGCACCCTACATGGATGGTACAGAAATGCACCCTACATGGATGGTACAGAAATGCACCCTACATAGATGGTACAGAAATGCACCCTACATGGATGGTACAGAAATGCACCGTACATGGATGGTACAGAAATGCACCCTACATGGATGGTACAGAAATGCACCCTACATGGATGGTACAGAAATGCATCCTACATGGATGGTACAGAAATGCACCCTACATGGATGGTACAGAAATGCACCCTACATGGATGGTACAGAAATGCACCCTACATGGATGGTACAGAAATGCACCCTACATGGACGGTAAAGAAATGCACCCTACATGGATGGTACAGAAATGCACCCTACATGGACGGTAAAGAAATGCACCCTACATGGATGGTACGGTACAGAAATGCACCCTACATGGATGGTACAGAAATGCACCCTACATGGATGGTACAGAAATGCACCCTACATGGATGTTACAAAAATTCACCCTGCATGGATGGTACAGAAATGCACCCTACATGGATGGTAAAGAAATGCACCCTCCCATGGGGTATGAGCAGATAAGAAGCTCCTCCACCTTCCAAACTCTGTGTGTGGCATTTCAGTATGAACGGGTCTCAGGTATCCATGCATTGACAAAGGCTATGGTACAGTGGATGATGGTGTATCCCAGATAAATGAAAAGTCTCATACGTTGAAATTGCTGTGGCTTTTGCAAGTATAAACATTTATTGAATACATGATTAAAATCAATGTGGGCAACAAAGTGGCTAAGTGGTTGGCACTTCTACATGGCAGTACTAGGGTCGCTGGTTCGAATCTCAACCACGGTATTACCTGCATGGAGTTTGCATTTTCTCTCTGTGTCTGCGTGGGTTTCCTCTGGATACTCCGGTTTCCTCCCACACTCCAAAGTATTGCTTCTGTCTGAATTGGCCCTAGTATGTCAGTGTGAGTTAGGGACCTTAGATTCTAAGCTCCTTGAGGGCAGGGACTGATGTGACTCTACAATATACTGTATATGTAAAGCGCTGCATAAATTGACGGCGATATATAAGTACTTGTAAAATTAAAATTGCATAGAATGCATCAAGAAATTGTAAATAATTATGATACAGTAAAACCTTGGATTAGAAGTAACTTGGTCTGTAAGGCTACTTTCACATTGAAGCAGTGGTGGCGGTAAAACCCCGCTAGTTTTAGCAGAGTTTTAGCAGCGATAGGGCTCCGCTATGCGGACGGGAGTGCCGTGCTTTTAACCTCCCACAAGGGGTTAAAAAGGGGTTAAAAGTGCCGGTGCTCAGCGCTACCGAGGCGGTGTGCAGCCGCTTTGGAAGCACTTGCCATTCATTTCAATGGCAGGGGCAGTAGAGGAGTGGTATACACACCTCTCACCGCACCGCCCCAAAGATGCTGCTTGCAGGACTTTTTGTAACGTCCCGCAAGCGCACCGCCCCAGTGTGAAAGCACTCGGGGCTTTCACATTGGGGTGCATTGGGGAGGAGTTTTGAGGCGCTTTACAGGCGCTATTTTTAGCTAAATAGCGTCTGTAAAACGCCTCAGTGTGAAAGAAGCCTTAGTGTTTTACAAAACAAGCAAAATTGTTTTATAAATTTTAACCACTTCAGCCCTGGAAGAATTTCCCACATTAGGACCTGAGCACGTTTTGCGATTCGGCACTGCGTCGCTTTAACTGACAATTGTGCGGTCGTGCGACGTTGCACCCAAACAAAATTTGCGTCCTTTTTTCCCCACAAATGGAGCTTTCTTTTGGTGGTATTTGATCCCCTCTGCGTCATTTCTGATCGCCACTATAAACAAAGAAAGAGAGATAATTTTTCAAAAAAAACAATATTTTTTACTTTTTGCTATAATATAAATACAAAAAAAAAAATAAAAAAACAAATTTATTCATCGGTTTTGGCCGATCTATATTCTTCTACATATTTGTGGTAAAAAAAAAATCACAATCGGTGTTTATTGATTGGTTGGCGCGTTTACAAACCATGAGAATTGATTTCTGGCGTTTTTAAATTTTTTTTTACTAGTAATGGCGGCGATCTGTGATTTTTAGTGGGACTGCGATATTGGGGCGGACACGTCGGACCATTTTTGACACTTTTTTGGAATCAATGACATTTATACAGCAATCGGAAATTTAAATGTCCACTGATTACTGTATAAATGTCATTGGGGTTAACCTGGGGGGGGGGGAGCTAGGGGTTAACTGTGTTCCCTAGGCATGTTCTAACTGTGGGGGGGCTGGGCTAACATGGGCATAGGAGATCTAACTGATCCCAGTGACAGGAATCAGTAGATCTTCCATGCCCGCACTGACTGAGCGGGGAACCACCGTGTTTACAATGGCGGTTCCCTGCTTTTCAGCTGTAGCCGATCATCGAGCCGCGGGCACACTCCTCTGGAGTGCAGCGGGTGCGCGCCCCCTAGCGGCCACCTGCAGATCGCCCTCTATTTACGGCTATTCGCGGTACCTGACCACACTGCCGCAGTAAAAAGGCAATACGTGGTCGGGAACCGGTTAAGGATGGTTTGTGGAAAAAAAAACACTTATGCTCAAAAAAGCTCAAAGAAGCCCAATAAAGACCTACACAAGAGCACAAAGAAGCACAAGTTTCTTCAAGCTGAAATAAAATCTCAAATGCCTGTAAAAGCAGCTTTTTTTTTTGTAGCTGCAGTTTGCATGGGCCCTAAGTCGGATCCTCATACAGGAAGATTACCCAGGCATTCCCTAAAGTTGCCTCAAAGTCGAATTGCTATAATCTTTTTATATGGACTATAGACTGGAGGATTTATGAATAAATTGTTGTGGAACGAATCATCTGAGCTTCCATTATTCCTTATGGGGAAACTCGCTTTGATGTGCTTTGGATTACAAGCATATTTCCGGAACAAATTATACTCGCAATCCAAGGTATTACTGTGTGTGTGTATATATATATATTATGAAGAAATAATTAGCTGGAATCCTAACACCCAACACATTTCTTGACGCAACGTTCACTTCTTCAGGAGACAAGCTTCAAAAACAGTTGTCGAAAAAGAAAACTGTATTTGAGCCAGTCCATTCTTTCTATGGCAGATTTTTGTCATGTAGTCCTTTTCTTATATTATGGCATACTAATGATGTGGTCTTTCTACAGATTTCCTATAAAATTTGCTTGTCTCCCAAAGAACTCAACATTGCTTCATGAAAAGCGTTGAGTGTTAGGATTCCAACAAATTATTTATATATATGTATGTATATATATATATATATATATATATATATATATATATATATTATTTTCTCAAAAGTATTGGGACACCTGCCTTTACACGCACATGAACTTTAATGGCATCCCAGTCTTAGGGTTCAATATTGCGTTGGCCCTCCCTTTGCAGCTATAACAGCTTCAACTCTTCTGGGAAGGCTGCCCACAAGGTTTAGGAGTGTCTATGGGAATGTTTGACCGTTCTTCCAGAACCACATTTGTAAAATCAGGCACTGATGTTGGATGAGAAGGCCTGGCTCGCAGTCTCCGCCATTATGGGCCTTGCTTTGTGCAGTGGTCCAAATCATTTGGTGGAGGGGGGATTATGGTGTGGGGTTGTTCTTCAGGGGTTGGGCTTGGCCCCTTAGTTCCAGTGAAGGGAACTCTTAAGTCGTCAGCAAACCAAGACATTTTGGAAAATTCCATGGTCCCACCTTTGTGGGAACAGTTTGGGGATAGCCCCTTCCCGTTCCATCATGACTGCGCATCAGTGTACAAAGCAAGGTCCAAAAAGACATGGATGAGGGAGTTTGAGGTCAGGACTCTGTGCAGGCCAGTCAAGTTCCTCCACCCCAAACTCGCTCATCCATGTCTTTATGGACCTTGCTTTGTGCAGTGGTGGGCAGTCATGTTGGAACGGGAAGGGGCCATCCCCAAAATCTTCCCACAAAGTTGGGAGCATGAAATTGTCCAAAATGTCTTGGTATGCTGACGTCTTAAGAGTTCCCTTCACTGGAACTAAGGGGCCAAGCCCAACCCCTGAAAAACAACCCCACACCATAATCCCCCCTCCACCAAATGATTTGGACCAGTGCACAAAGCAAGATCCATAAAGGCATGCACAGAGTCCTGACCTCAACCAGATAGAACACCTTTGGGAAGAATTAGAGAAGAGACTGCGAGCCAGGCCTTCTCATCCAACATCAGTGCCTCACCTCACAAATGCACTTCTGGAAGAACGGTCAAACATTCCCATAGACACTCCTAAACCTTGTGGACAGCCTTCCCAGGAGAGTTATAGCTGCAATGGGTGGGCCAACTCAATATTAAACCCTACAGACTGGGATGCCATTAAAGCTCATGTACGTGTAAAGGCAGGTGTCCCAATACTTTTGACAATATAATGTATAAATGTCACAGTTATGTGCCATTCTTGATGCATCCTATGTAATTTTAATATGATTTTAATCATGTATCTGAATAAAAGTTTCTACTTCTTTTTAAGTATGTGTTGACCTATATTTTTTTTGGTGCAACTATTGCGAAAGTCCCATGGGCAATTTCAATGTATGAGATATCTCAGGTGTCCATTGGCATTGAGAATTTTGTGACTTTTAAACTGTTTGACATACTGTAACTGCCTAAAACTATTTTAACTACCTTAGACTACTAAGGACATAAGACAAAAGGAACAATAACGTCATAGATTTTTTTATTTGCTTGTTCTTCATTAGCAGTGGTTATTGTAATTTTATGCTTTATCTTTCTAGATTAAATCCTTAAAAAAAACATGTTATTGGAATGTGAAAGCAGTATTAAACAACCCCCAAAAAATTGCATCATTAGATATGGCAGCTGCATTTGTTTTTTTTGTTTTTTTTTTTAGGCCTCATACACACGGACGTTTCTAAAGAAATAAACAAAACGTCGGGCCTGACATCAAGGAAAAAAAGTCGGCGTTTGTCGGCGTTATGCATTGGCGTTTTTGAGCGTTAGTGAGCGTCGGCATCAATAGGCGTTTTTTAAAAAAAATCATCCCTCTGCTATTTTTCAACCTAAAAACGTTGGCGTCAAAAAACGCCGGAAAACGCCGGTATAATATTAGGTGGCATTTGTTGGCATATTGTGGCGTCGGCGTCAAAAAATGCCAAAACGTTACAGCCTCAGAACACGATGGCTGGGGGTTCTAGTTTCAGCTCACTAACACCGATGCCATCTACAGCTCAAAAACGTCGGCGTTTTTATGGGGCCATTGACTAACATGGAGAGCTGCAAAAAACGCCAGAAAACGCCGGCGTCAAAAAACGTCCGTGTGTATGAGGGGTTTTTCCCTGGTGATCCGGCCAGTAACACACGTCTTATCTTAAATCAGAATTAAAGCGTTTAGAGAAAAATGTTCCTGCACTATTTTTGGTATGACTTTGATACGACTTGCATTGACTTCTGTTAAAGAAGTCGCATGCAAATCGTGCCGAAGTCGCGCTGGGGTCCGGCTTCAAAATCATGTGACTTTGAAGTCATGGGCAGTGTGAACCCGGGCTTAAGATAAAAAACCTTCTATTGTTAGCCCCTTTCCTACCCCCCCAAAATACTTACCTGAACCCAAACTGTGTCTGAAAGCAGCAGCACTGCTTTCTCTCTCTCTCCCTCCTCGCAAGACTCAGTGAAAGCAGCAGGAGCCATGGGCTCCCGCTGCTGTCCTTAAAATCCAGTGACAAGGAAGCAGGGGGAGGGACCAAGCCACACTGTGTATGCCAATGGATACACTGAGTGGGGCTTGGGAGCAAGCCTGCAGGTGCCTGCAGGTGTGTCCCTAAGGGAAGCAGCTTTGCATGGGGACACACAGAGAAGAAGAGGATCTAGGGTTGCTCTGTGCAAAACCATAACACAGAGCAGGTAAGTATAACATTATATATACAGTGGAACCTCAGATTGCGAGTAACACGGTTTATGACGGTTTTCTTTTTAAAATCCTGATTCGGTTTATGAGCACTGTCTGGCAAGATGAGCAGGATTCAAGCCTCTGTGTATGCAATAACGAATGTTGCCAGAGGTGCGGGGGCGCTGGTGAGGCTCGGAGACGCTTGGAAACATTCAAAGACTCTTGGAAATACTTGAAAATAATCCGTTTCCAAGTGTCTCTGAATGTTTCTGAGTGTCTCCAAGCCTCACCAGCACCCCCGCACCTCTGGCCACATACAGTACTGCATAGACAAGCAGTCACTGTGGAACGAATCATCTGAGTTTCCATTGTTTCCTATGGGGAAACATGCTTTGATATACAAGTGCTTTGGATTACAAGCATTCTCCTGGAACGCATTATGCTCAAAATCAGAGGTACCATATATAAATAAAAAAGCTTTATGAGCACCTTAAACCATTTTTTAGGTGGCCTCAGGAGATGTTAGCCATAATGTGCTAGTATGCACAGAATTTCAGCACATTATGGCAGACTTACATGGCAAGAGGTCCCCTCCACACTGTCAGCAATCCCAACCATCTCCTTCCAGTCTTGCTTCTGAGTTCTACACCTTTGACCATTCTGTTGGCTGAGCCGTAATGATGTCACTCCTGTGCATGCAATGATGTGTCACATCAACAGCAGATAAGTGGTGCCAGAAATGAACACTGAGCTGCACATGCGAGGCTCAGTATACATAATGTTGAAAGGCAGGGAGGAGCAGTTATGACAGTTTTTTCAGCTTTAATTCCATTCAAAACCGTGGCTGCTGGTGCATAATTCTTTGGGGGGGGGGGGGGACAAACGCTCTATGCTGTCAGATGGTCGGGTCACCATGGGCACTATCCATCCCCCTCGATCGGTTGGTCATCCAGCCCCGCACTTACCCCATCTAGGTTGCGGTCAGGCAGCGCTCCTACGGGGATGGGTGGCGGGTGGTGGCTTCCATCAGGTCTTCTCCTCCTCTGCATCTCCTCCCTCCTCCTCCTAGGCATCCAATTGAATCACCTGTCCTTTCAGCCAATAGGGAAAATGGGTCTCAGGACCCACTTCTTGATTGGCCGGGAGAAGGATCAGTGTGGCAATAGCAAATATTCATTCACTATTGACACACAACTGGGTGGGCATGAAGAGCAAAGCTCTGCGCTCCGAGCCTGCCTTTATTTTAAGCCTATTAGAGTCTCTGGCTCTAATCACATGCTTCAAACCCCCCCCCCCCCATTGGAATATATGCATCCGGCGCCCGCATGTAAATTAGGGGGCTGGATGCATGGATGGGGGGGTGGCACCTAATGGACGGGCCGCCACTGCCTAAACCATAGTATCGGCACCCCAGGTACCTCGCCGTATGGTACAGGAGAGAGAAGGAGTAGTTATGTGCACACGTGAGGTCTGTGCAAGGTGTACGGCGGGACCGCCTTATGTCCCTGGGAGTAATGTGGCAGAGGTACACTGGACCGGTGGAGAGGGCATGGGCTCAGCGGAGTCCCTCCTAAATGTAATAATCATAAAGCCAAGATGTAGAACAACACAGGACAGGACATTTTACAGAGGGACTCTGTAAGCCGCACAACTGCACACACTGTACATCTCATCTCTATAATTCAGGGGTCCGCCTTAATGTTGATGTCTACATGAACACAGCCCCGCCTGGTCCCAGGCATGGTTGAGTGCGTACATGAGAACAGGTACCCCCTTGTGCGGGGTGAGGTGGCCCCATCCACACACTAACCAAGGAAAATCAAACAAACATTAAAAAAAAATATATTTTTCAACAGTTTTTTTCTTTTGGACTAAAGATTTTACATAAATAAATAAAAGCTGATCATTGTAAGCACCTCGCACATGGTAATTGATTTGTCTTGACCCTCTAAACTGACACTTTTGCTGGATAGCTTGTTCTGTTGAAAATAAAGTCACTGGCAGGATCAGCTGGTGAAAATGAATTTAAAAAAAGCCTTATTAACAAAAAGAAAACTATTACAACCACCACATCTAAGGATTTTTTTTTTTTACACACGTCAACACGCCG
>BLSH010255746.1:23516-37884 GCA_018402905.1 Glandirana rugosa
GGACAGTGTCGGCAGGGCGGTGGTGTCAGTATTTTTTTTTATATTATTTCTTTACAATATTATTTTTAATCATTTTTTTTTACTTTTTTTTCTTTAATTTTTTTAAATCAGCGCTGAACATGAATGGACAGCGGCTGCCGTCCATTCATAAATAGAGTCGACCGAACCTCTGGAAGTCTGGGTTCGGCAGAACTTACGGACAAAGTCCGGGTTCGGGTCCGGACTTGACCCGAACTTTGACCCGGACCCCGAACCCCATTGAAATCAATGGAGACCCGAACTTTTAGGCACAAAATGGCTGTGACAAAGTCCTGGAAAGTCCTAGAGGTCTGCAAAAGGAAGGAAAATGGGGGTAAGAGTCGGACAAGTGCCCTACAAAGAAATGGGGATAGGGAAATAACTTGCACTTTTTAATTTTGTGCAATAAACAATAATCTGTCCCTTTAAGCAACAGTAGGAACCTCTCCCTATAGAACTAGGAGATGATTTTAGAAGAATAATCTTTCCCTTAAAGCAACAGACTCTACCTAGTCCAGTCAGATTGTTCAGTTATGCAGGATGAGATGTTCTGCAATCTGTCCCTCACAGAGCCAGCAGCATCCTCTCCCTAAACTATCCTGAGAGCATGTGACATGCAGCACGGTGACTCCAGCCCCACATAGAGGCTGGGTCACATGGTGCACTGGCCAATCACAGCCATGCCATTAGTAGGCATGGCTGTGATGGCTTCTAAGGGCAAATCAGTGAAACACTTGTTGATTGGCTGCCCTTGGCAGCTATTCAACACGTGTAATAAAATACCAGAACCCCGAACCCGGACTTTTTTTGAAAAGTCCGGGTCCCGGACACCCCAGAGTTCGGTACGGACCCGAACTTTACAGTCTGGGTTCGCTCAACTCTATTCATAAACTGAAGCACAGATCACTCTGCTCAGTTACAGGACAGGAGAGCGATCGGTAACAAATGCTCTCAATGTCCAATTCAGACAAGAAAGGGCCGGTAAATGACATATTTACCTGCCCTTTCCTCCGCTCTCCATTCTGACACATCCCTCCCGACAGCTGGCGGGAGAGGAGAGGAGGGAGCCGGCTGCGGGGGGTCGGGGGAGGGGGCGGCGGAGGAGGAAACAGTGGCTGGGGAAGAACGGGGGGGAGAAGGAGAACGGGGGAGCGGCGGAGGAGGTGAGCGGGGGAAGGGAGAACTGGAAGGACACAGTGGCCGGGGAAGAACGGGGGAGCAGAGAAGTGGAGAAGGAGAATGGGGGAGTGGAGGAGGTGAGCGGGGGAAGGGAGAACTGGAAGGAGGACACAGTGGTCGGGGAAGAACGGGGGAGTGGAGGAGGAGGTGAACGGGAAGCAGGGGAGAGAACACAGGAAGCGGAGCAGGAGGATGACACAAACAGCCTGGGAGGATGGAGGGGGGACAGCTGTAAGCACTAATAGCCACGGGAGGGAGAGGAGGAGAAGCGGCTGTCAAGCAGGGAGATCGGTGCTTACAGCTGTCCCCCATTGCTTCGATCATCCCCGGCTATCAAGGGACAATCATCCATGTGTGCAGGGTGGGTCACAGTGGGCCCCCACCCTCGGGGACCCGTGTGCAGTGCAAACTCTGCACCTATGAATGATACACCACTGAACACAGTGCTGTATTTCAAAAAAATGGCCTGGTCATTAACCAGCTGCCGACCACCCAGCGTGGTTTGCCGGCGGCAACTTGGCTCAATATCGCAAACAGCCGTCACCTGATGGTGGCTGCGAGATCGCGGATCGTGAGCACGCACGCCGCAGGGGGCACGCTCACTGTGTTACTGGGGAGCCAGGGAGGACTCAATGTACCATGTATAGAACCTGCTGCAGCAATAATTGCATTTATAAAGCCAAAAAATAACATTTTCCCTGCAAGCTTTCTTTATTTTATAAGCAACGGCTTGGGGAGCCAGTCTGTATGATGAGGCCACAATGTAGTGCACTGGGAACAAGAATAGAGATTATTAGGATAAATTCTGGTATCTCTTCTGCAGACTTTGGATCTAAATAACAGGTGTGGAAAAATTGGGCTTTGGGTGTCGGTGGCGCCTTCACACCGTAACCCTATAGAGGTACTCTTGATGAAAGCAAGAATTGGCCTTGCTGTCAAGAATTGAAATGATATGCACCTGTCAAACAGGTGCGGAAAATTGGTCTTTGGGTGTTAATTGTGCCCTTGAAACCTATACCAAAAAAATTCCTCCAGAAATCAACGCCTACACGCTAGGCAGCCTAGAAGTCTTGCAGAGATTCCACATGCCAAAAACACTTATTCAGCGACATCAGCATCAGGGCTTCATAGCTGCTGGTAATCCAGGACTGAGTCATTTTGATAAATGTCAGACTGTCCACGGAGTCTGTGGACAGAAGCGCTCTATTATCAGTAACAAAACCTCCAGCAGAACTGAATGCCCGCTTGGAAAGCACGCTGAATGCTGGACAGCCCAGCAGCTCAATTGCATACTGGGCAAGTTATGGCCAATGGTCTATTCTCATGACCCAGTAACCCAGTGGATCTTAAACTGGAAAGCTCTCCATCTCTGTTTTCGCCCCTAGATAATCATCCACCATATGATGCAGATGCTGCCGATGGGATGTGGAAGCTGACAGTCCTGGGCGGCAAGGACTAAAAAAATTGTGAAAAGCATCACTTTGGTGGTCCCCTTCTCCCCCGTTCCTCTCTTGACCAACAGAAGCCTCAAAACTGTTTTCCATGACACTGTAACCTACCAGAGTTGGGAAAAGCATTATATAAACTCACCCTTGTAACGGTGGTCAAGGAGGGTTGCCAACCAATAGTGATCCTTCTCCTTGATGCTACGTATTCCTGGGTCCTTTCACAGGCTTTGAAGCATGAGGGAGCCCATGCACAGCAAGTTTAAGGAGGCATGAGAAGCAGACTCCTCTGTGTCACTGAGGATTAGAGTATCTGGAACTACCTTCTCACAGCCACGTACTACTCCCAAGGGTTCTGGGGATGGAAAACCATCTGTTAAGGGTTGATGTATGTCTTCCTCTGCTTCAATGCCTCCAAAACTGCCAGAATCCTCCTCCTCTATCTCCTCTTGTGTGTTCTGTTGCATAGGAATAATGGTGTCTGCATAAAGCGCGCCTTGAGAGGAAAGGAAGTCCTCCTCTTCCTCCCACTGCTCTGGTCCATAATGCCACGCAGAGTCTGCTCCAGCAGGCACACAACAGGGATTGTGTCATTGATGCATGCATTGTCATGGCTCACCATCCTTGTGGCCTCCTCAAATGGTGACAGTACAGTGTATGCATCCTGAGCCTGTCATTGCGCCATACTCACACAGGTACTCATTGCTGGCCCTCTGCTGCATGAGCTTGCAGCATTGCCAAAGTCGAGTTCCACCTGGTAGGCATGTCAAAAAAACAGGCAGTTTATGGGCAGGTACAATTCCTGCTGAATTTCAGCCAACTGAGCACTGGCTGTGTATGACTGCCTGAAATGGCTACAGACTCTTCTGGCCTGCTTTAGCAGATCTTCCAACCCTGGGTACCTATTTAGGAAATGATGCACCACCAAAATGAGGACATATGCCAGGCATGGCACATGTGTCAACTTTCCCTGTCTAAGGGCGGACAGGAGGTTTGTGCCATTATTGCACACCACCATTCCTGGCTCCAGCTGTCGTAGCGTGAACCACCTCTGGGCCTGTCCCTGCAGAGCCGCAAGAATCTCTGCTCCCGTGTGGTTCCTGTCCCCTAGACACACTAGCTGAAGCACTGCATGGCACCTTTTTCCCCAACTCATTGAATAGCCTTTTGAATGCTTACGGGGTACTTGAGGTTCATAGGACAATTCAGCAGAGGAAGGCATGGAGGAGGAGGAGGGGGTTGAGCTGACAAGTCTCACATCATCACCACTAGCTGTATGGAGATATGGGGGCACAACAAGATGCAGCACTGAGCCCTGTCCTGCATCCTTCCGAGTTGCAAGCAGAGTTACCTAGTGTGCTGTGAACACAATATATCATATATCATATACCATGCTTGCTGGACCATGTGTCAACAGTAATGTGGACTTCCACGTGATGGTACAGAGCCGGGATAGCCTTACGTGAAAAGAAATAGTGACTGAGAACCTGCCATTGTGGTACAGTACTGTCATGAACCTGAAGTAACATTAATGTCTTGTCTGTCTGCTTACCTCTCTGCTTGTGTTCAGCTTAGAGACCATGCACCACTCACCTGCGTGCTTAAGTAATCTTCCCTCAGCAGGGCTCCACCTCCGGCCCTAATTAGGAACACTATTTAACACTGTGCAGTGCAAGCCTGCACTGCTGATAAATATTGTGTGTTTGGCTTCCTGTGTGTGTAGTTCCTGCCGTGTGTCTACGTCTGATTCCATTTACCAACCTTGGCTTGTTCTTTGACTATCCCTGTCTGCTTAATACCCCCGACCTTTGGCGTGTTCTCCTGTCTGTCCTTGTCTGCTCGTTGTCCCAACCCTTGGCTACTCTACTGACTATCCTTTGTTGTCCTGCACTGCTGCTTCCTCTCTATCCACCTGAAGCCAGCAATGAGCGTGAGCTGGGAGACCCTGGGGCTATGACCTGGAGTCAGTTGCAGCGAAGTCCATCCTCACCATCAGAGGCTCGGGTGAAAACCTGCTGGCTCTTAGACTCTGCGCTCTGGGGAATCTTATGCTCTAGCTCCCTGTGTAATCTTTGTCAGTGCTCCAGTGGACCTGCTTTCCTGAACCACCCAGAGCTCCATTCGCAGCAGTCAGCTATAGGGTCCACAACCTTAGTGATGTGCCCCTAACCCCAGCGGTGGCAGAATCCACCAGACCAAAAGGCAGAAGTTGTAAAGCCAGCAGCTTTGTCAAGCTTGCATTTAGACACTGGGCATGTGGGTAGCAGTGACTGTTTTTTTTTCCGCTGAAGCAGATGGGGCAGAGAAATTTGCCGGCTATAGTCTACAGCTGGTGGTGTGCTACTGGCAGATGTGCTGCATGGACCTGGGATACCATCATCCCTGTAAGTGGAGGCTGCTGAGAGGTCATGAGGTATAGCAGGGGTAGACTGAGGTGAGTAAGGAGGAGGAACAGAATTGCATTCCTTTTGTCTGGCTTTCAGGTGCTCTTGCCAAGGGGCTGAGTGGTGGGAGGTTAACTGCCTTGTCAAGCATGTGGTACCCAAATGGCTGGTGTTTTTGTCACGCTTGAGACAGAGTTTGCAAATTGCAACATTGCGATCGGCTGCACATGTGCTAAAAAAGGCCCAGACAGCTCAGCTGTGGGAAGTGGGCCGGGATATAACAGCTCCACAATGTGATGGAATATAGTGGCTGCTCTCTACTCCTCCATGATGGCTGCCTCATTGGGGTCATGCCTCACCCTCACTTTCCTCCTCTGCTCTATCCAGGACCCAAGTCACGTCAGTGACCTCATCATCAACATCTCCTCCATCCTCATTACCACTGGAGACAACTTGGAAATACACTGCGGCTGGGGGAACATGACTGCCAATTTGTGTACCAGTGTTCTCCCCTCTCTATATGCTCATGTTCCTACCTTCCTCAACCTCAGAACCAACATCCGAATCAAGTAATAGCTGTGCATCGTCAAGGCACAAGTGGCTGACGCTGTGTTCAAATAACTCAGCTGACTGCTCAATGCCTGATGCTGGGGCTATGGCAGGAATAGCTGTGGACAAGGAGGCAGGTTTAGCCACTCTGGCAGCTGCAGTGGACTACCCACTAGCCTCTGCTTGGGACAGAGGATGAGGAGGATGAGGATGGTTTAGTAAGCCAGTCCACCACCTCCTCTGCACGCTGTGGCTGGACAGCACAGGCAACATCACTAAACAGAGGATATGAGGCCCTGCATGAGGACTGACCACGTCCACCCTTGCCTGTGGACACATACGCTGCTAACCCCCTCACAGTGCCATGGGAACATCTGCCTCTCCTTGTTGGCCTCTCAGACATGATGGGGGGGTGCTTATTAACAAAATGTAATAAAGATGTGGAAATGTGTAAGTGGATGCACTATAATCAATAGAAAATGGTGTTTGGTGCACTTTAACCTGAGTACTCACTACACAGACACACTCCACTGACACACTACAATATACTGTGGTAAAACTGCCTAGACGCACTGCAATATACTGCGTTAAACATGCAGTTATGCACAGAAATGTACTGCGTTAAACGACATGTAACGCACAGAAATATACTGCGTTAAACGTGCACTAACGCACTGAAATATACTGTGTTAAATTGCAATTAACACACTGAAATATACTACGTTAAACGTGCAGTAACGCACTGAAATGTAATGCATTAAATGTGCACTAATTCACTGAAGTATACTGCATTAAACATGCACTAATGCACTAAAATATATTGCGTTAAATGTGCACTAATGCACTGAAATATACTGTGTTAAACGGCACATATTGCACAGAAATATACGGTGTTAAACGGCACTGAAATATACTACGTTAAACATGCATTAACGCACAAAAATATACTGTCTTAAATGTGTACTAACAAACTGAAATATTCTACATTAAACATGCACTAGCGCACTGAAAAATATTGCATTAAGTGGCATGTAAAGCACTGAAATATACTGCGTTAAACATGCACTAACGACAGAAATATACTGCATTAAACTGCATGTAAAGCACTGAAATACACTGCATTAAACTTGCAGTAACACACAGAAATTTACTGCGTTAAACTCCACGTATTGCACAGAAATATACTGTGTTAAATGTGCACTAACGCACTGAAATATACTGCGTTAAACATGTAGTAACACACTAAAAAATATTGTGGTAAACGACATGTAATGCACAGAAATATACTGCATTAAATGGCACATAGTGCACTGAAATTTACTGCGTTAACTGTGCACTAACACACTGAACTATACTGCAGTAAACCTGCACTGACAAAATAAACTGACACTAGAGTAAAAATGAATGGTCACACTACACTCACACTGACTATCCCTAGATTCACACTAAACTTATATTCTACACTGACAATAGAATCACAATAGCACAGTATAGCACACTAACTCTCTAGTAGTAGTAAACAGAGCCCTGTTCTATCTCTCTCCACGCTGATATCACAGTAAAAATGGCCGCTATTGAAAGAATACTTTTATAGTGTGGAGCGAGACTAAAAGCAACTAGCCATGATTGGATAGAATCATTACTCCTTTCACCAATCATGGCTCTGACAGTGCTCTGTGCCCTGATTGGACAAAGCTTTCATTACTTCAGCCAGAGGTGGCTCTAGGCTTTATGAGGCCTTAGGCAAAACCTAGACATGGGGCCCCACTCCCGCCCCAAATGGGAAAAACAATTCAAGCAATAAAGGGTGCTAGTATATATTTGTGCAGCTGCTACTAGCAACGTGTTAAAGTCATAACAAAAGTCAAAAAACATATTTCTCCATTTAGATGAAAGTCAGGTTAATATAACCCAGCCAGCACGGAGTTCCCCCTTATATCAGAGTTTTCAGAATTCCCCCTTACAGTGCAAGAGGAATGCTGCAGATCATGATGTAAGGGGGAATACTGCAGACTTTGGTGTAAAGAGGAACAGTGATGTAAGAGGAGGCTCTGGTGACCAGAGATCACCTTATATCAGAATACACTGTGCTCTCCCTTTACATCAGAGTTCCCCATTACATCACTGTCCACAGAGTTCCAACTTGCATTTAAAATGGGAACTCTAATGTGGGGGGGATTCTGGAGCACCTTCCACAGAGTGAATGCACTAAGGTAAGGGGGGTTACTGATATAAAGGGAAACCTTTATATCAGTGCCCCCTTACCTGACTGTATTCACTCCCCCTTACATCACTGACCCCCCCCCCCCCCCCCCCCAGACTGGTCGTGCATACCTGTCACTGATCTTCTCTCAGGTGCACCATGCAGGGCTCATTAGGACAGTTCTTGTTTCATCCTATATTATCCTCTTCACAGCCCACACACATCTGACTCCTCCCAAGACCCCCATCCTTGTCTCTTCTGTAGCATCCCCCCCAGAGACAGATAGTACAGGAGATGGTCGGAGACTGCAGACATGATACACGAGATGGTCACAGACTGGGGACACGATACAACAGATGGTCAGAGACTGCAGACATGATACAGGAGATGGTCAGAGACTGCAGACATGATACACGAGATGGTCAGAGACTGCAGACATGATACACAAGATGGTCAGGGGGCACTCTTTACGTCTAGAGGAAAAAAGATTTCATCTACAAATACGGAAAGGTTTCTTCACAGTAAGAGCTGTGAAAATGTGGAATAGACTCCCTCCAGAGGTGGTTTTGGCCAGCACAGTTGATTGCTTTAAAAAAGGCCTGGATTCTTTCCTTAATGTAAATAATATAACTGGGTACTAACATTTATCAGGAATCAGGAAGGAATTTTTTCCCCGTTATAGCAAATTGGATCCATGCTTTGAGGTTTTTTGCCTTCCTCTGGATCAACTGTGGGTGAAGGATTGTATATGGGATTATTTGGTTGTGTATGTGTGTATGTATGTGTGTGTGTATATGTATGTGTATATATATATATATATATGTGTGTGTGTATGTATATATATATATGTGCATATGTATGTATGTGTGTATATGTGTATATATACATATATATATATATATGTTTTTTTTTTTTGGTTGGACTGGATGGACTTGTGTCTTTTTTCAGCCTGACTAACTATGTAACTATGTAACTATGTCAGAGACTGTGGACACGATACAACAGATGGTCAGAGACTGCAGACATGATACAGAAGATGGTCAGAGACTGCAGACATGATACAAGAGATGGTCAGAGACTGTGCAAACATTATACAGGAGATGGTCAGAGACTGCACATATGATACAAGAGATGGTCAGAGACTCCACACATGATACAAGAGATGGTCAGAGACTGCAGACATGATACAAGAGATGGTCAGAGACTGCAGACATGATACAAGAGATGGTCAGAGACTGCAGATATGATACAAGAGATGGTCAGAGACTGTGCAGACATGATACAGGAGATAGTCAGAGACTGCAGATATGATACAAGAGATGGTCAGAGACTGCGGACATGATACAAGATATGGTCAGAGACTGCAGACATGATACAGGAACTGGTCAGAGACTGTAGACATGATACAGGAGCTGGTCAGAGACTGGAGACATGATACAGCAGATGGTCAGAGACTGCAGACATACTACAGGACATGGTCAGAGACTGCAGACATAGTAAAGGAGATGGTCAGAGACTACAGACATGATACAGAAGATGGTCAGGGACTGCAGACATGATACGGGAGATGGTCAGAGACTGAAGACATAGTACAGGAGATGGTCAGAGACTGCAGATATAGTACAGGAGATGGTCAGAGACTGCAGACATGATACAAGAGATGGTCAGAATCTGCAGACATGATACAAGAGATGGTCAGAGACTGCAGATATGATACAAGAGATGGTCAGAGACTGCAGATATGATACAAGAGATGGTCAGAGACTGCAGACATGCTACTGGAGATGGTCAGAGACTGCAGATATGATACAAGAGATGGTCAGAAACTGCAGACATGATACAAGAGATTGTCAGAGACTGCAGACATGATACAAGAGATGGTCAGAGACTGGGGACATGATACAACAGATAGTCAGAGACTGCAGACATGATACAGGAGGTGGTCAGAGACTGCAGATATAGTACAGGAGATGGTCAGAGACTGCAGACATAGTACAGGAGATGGTCAGAGACTGCAGACATGATACACGAGATGGTCAGAGGCTGGGGACACAATACAACAGATGGTCAGAGACTGCAGACATGATACAGGAGATGGTCAGAGACTGCAGACATGATACAGAAGATGGTCAGAGACTGCAGACATGATACAGGAGATGGTCAGAGACTGAAGACATAGTACAGGAGATGGTCAGAGACTGCAGACATGATACAAGAGATGGTTAGAAACTGCAAACATGATACAAGAGATGGTCAGAGACTGCAGATATGATACAAGAGATTATCAGAGACTGCAGACATGCAACGGGAGAAGGTCAGAGACTGCAGACATGATACAAGAGATTGTCAGAGACTGGGGACATGATACAACAGATTGTCAGAGACTGCAGACATGATACAGTAAATGGTCAGAGACTGCAGACATAGTACAGGAGATGGTCAGAGACTGCAGACATGATACACAAGATGGTCAGAGACTGGGGACACGATATAGCAGATGGTTAGAGACTGCAGACGTGATACAGGAGAAGGTCAGAGACTGCAGACCACATCTCTTGTGGGGTGCCCAGAGCCACCCTTTCTGTGGTAGACAGCATCTCTTTGATTTGGGGGAGGGGGGATATGTGCTAGTGGGCCCTTTGAGAGGGGACAAGACTTGTGCTTGGGAGGTGAGGGGGGATGATGGATTTCATATCCAAGCCCCCTTGTAGCACCTGTCCTGAAGTGCCCCCTAGCACCCTCACTCTAAATCACTCTAAGTGAACTGTTTGGATGGCCCTCCTCCCTCACCCTCTTCTTCATGACCCCTTCCTCTGCAAGACTTACTTTAGAATAGTTCATCAGAGACCTCAGACCACCGTTCTCAGCACAGTGGTGAGTCTCCACCCCCTCCTCCATGTACAGGAAAACATCACAGCAGGAGGAGGAGGGGCGGGTTCAGTTCACTCCACTCTGCAGTGCACTGTGTGTGTCAAGTAGCTGAAGAGAGATGTCAGCTGCTATACACACAGTGGAGCTCAGCGGCATACAGGAAAGAAGACACCCGCACAAGCCGCGGGCATTATAGGACTCTGATTCGCCATGACTCCGGGTCAAGAAATAGATCATATTGCAGGACAGTCCCAATGAATCAGGGAGGTTGAGGTATGGGCAAGTTAGGCGGCCGCTTCAGCCAATTAGGGCTTCCAATGCACTGTGCAGCGGGGTGCACTGTATTGTGGACATTCAGTGGACTGAACAAACAATCGAATGCCTCAATAATTTGGGTTTGTCGAACAGGTGAACAGCCAATGTTCGGGCCAAACCGTTCACCCATCCCTACTCCGTACCTCCCAACTTTTTTAGATGGAAACGAGGGACACCTGCTAGCAAAAGTATGCAGGCATAGGACACACCCAATGTCATGCCCCCTTAAAGGAGAATTGTACAAAAAAAGTGCTTTTTTTTACCACTATTATATCTTTATTTTGGCTTTTGGAATTTACAAATGCAGCAATTTAGAAATTGGATGAAAGGTTTAGCCTTGGAAAACACCTTTTGAAAGATAAATGGTGAATTTTATATACAAGTATATATATCAGACCAAAATGAGGGACAAATTAGGAGGAATGAGGGACATTGTTTCAAATCAGGGACAGTCCCTCGAAATCAGGGACAGTTGGGTGCTATGCTACTCTACAGGAAGGAAACTTTGCTACATTACAGCCCATTCATTTGGAATATTATGACTTTAATTATTCTAATTTGATGCAATGCACCTCGATGCATATACTGTAAATGTGTAGCGCAGACTTCCAGCTGGTCCCGCTGTTTAACCCAGGTTCTGATCCCCATTTAGTGCAAAGCAGCCAGGCACAAGGTCTTTTCTCAGTCAGGTGCACAGCAATTATACACAATGAGAAGGCAGATAGTGTCTTTTGAGTTTCTTTTTTATTGTTTGTAGAACTGGTTTAGGGATTGGGATAGGGCCTTGGGATACCCAGAACTAAGCAAACTTGAATGAGGACACTATCTGGAGAACAGTAAACTTCTATAGAATAGTCTTCTATGTAGCAAATTACAAACAACTCAGCACAGGGGGAATCCCACAGTGGAAACAGCCCTGGCAGCAGGTCTGGAACAGTCCCTCCAGTAAGAAAAAAGTTGCAAATTGGCAACCACCTCTCTCCCAGGATTTCTCTCAGGCCTACTATCTGTGTTACTGTCAGGATGCACATGCCAGCAAACAAGATAACTACTCCGGACGAACTTCTGGGCACAAGCTAAAACATATCCCTTTCACGCTCATAAGAATTGGGCATTGGCTAATAAGTATGTGCGAACTCGCGCGCATACACAAACCGTTGCGCATTCTCGTGTGCGCTGGCACTTGCGTGCACCTGTGATAGATGCTGGTGCCAAACAGGCTGTTTAAACTCAGCCACTGCTCAGGATCAGTGCTGCTTTGTCTTCAGCCTCCTGTGTATCTGTGATCCTGTGAACCTGCTTCCTGCTTCCAGCTGCTGACCCGGCTTGTCTTGACTATTCTCTGAACTCCACCTGCATTGACCTGGGATTGTCCCCTGACCACTCTTCTGAATGCTCCTTTGGCTCCTGTTCGACTGATCGGTTCCAGACCGGCTTGCCACCTTCCTGTCTGTGCCCTGTACCTGATCCATCCCGTCTGTGTATGACTCGGCCTGCTTGGCCTTGCTACCCTGTCTGCTGTCGCCAGCACCATCTGCCTGCCTGCTTGCCTATTTGCTGAAGCCATCTGACAACTTATCCTGTCCAGTGAGGACACCTGTCCTGCTGCTAGCAAGACTTCCAGGCACTCCTGCGCCTCCTGCCTACGCTATCAGGGGCCCTGAATCAGAGGAGTAAGAGAGGCCTTCCTCATCATATCAGGCTCTACTACCAGGTACGTTATTGGCTACTTGCATGCTTCCTTCCAGTATCGGCTAACACTGCTCCAAGAGCCTCCCAGCCAAACACTTGGATGTTGTTCTTGTGACTTGTAGATGATCCTTCAACTCCATCCTGAGCTAGAACCACCCCAAATGTCTTGTAGTTCTTAAAGGCCTTAGAAGGTTTAATAGCACTTCTAGGCTGTCACTCTCTAGGAGGCAAAGAACCATACTATTCCATGCTCCTGGTCTTATATACACCTCCCATCCCCCTGCTGGTCACTCTCCTGGCCAAGCATTGGCTGAGGCTGGATACATGACCATCTCCACGCACTATGTTCCAGCACATTCTGGAAAGACAGGGGAGACAGACAAGCCTGCAGCTGCAGAACCCAGAACAGCCCAGATCAATCAAAACCAGCTCCACTGAGTATAAACGACATTTTTCTATATCTTAACCTAATAACACCTAGCTAGGAGACTGCTACATATGTTTTTGTGTAGCCCTTGGAAAGATTCAGGGGCCACATTTGAGGCGCTTGATAGTTTTTAAATTGAGGACCACTACTTTATAGTAATCATTGATGGTAAGAGTCTTGTCAATTCTTATGCAATGGATCATCTCTGATCCAAGATCCTAAGAACATATCTCAGGCACTGTGGTTGGCTTGATGTATCAGCTTTCCCAGTTATATATCTAGACCAAAGAATAACTGTTTTCATTCTGATGTTATCAAATTACAAGGCACTCCATGAATCTGTATATGTCCAAAATATGCACTGTTTCTGATTCAAACGTCGTCTAATGAGTATATGACAATAAATGCAAAAATAAAACATGAACTTAAACTCAATATAAAACAATATATCATGTCAATAGCCTCCATTCCCACTTGATGCCTTCTGAGAGAAAACGCGTCGGGTTGGAGCCAGTAGCATGATGTTCACCCGCACGGACCGTTCTACGGGCGGACGTGCACCATTAATGATTGTCTGCCCGATTTAATCATCTTTGTTGTGAGTGCAGATTTATTATTTATAAACTGCGTTTTTATACATTAATGCACTATGAGCCCTCTCCATTGCTTTTATCACTATATGTTGTGAGAGACATGAGCTTGGATGCATCTCCTGATGCAAGCTGACAACCTATCCTTAGAGGTGAACAAATGTATGCTTATATGATTTCTTAGTGGGATCATTCCATCTGGTAAGCGGCCATTCTTTTGTTTGGATTGTGGTGAATCACATGCACTTTGGATTTATTTTTTGCACAAGGACACTTTTCCCTATAATTCCAACGTGGGAATTGGAAACCACATAATACTTTTAAGAAAACAGAGCACTAAAGTTGCTGGAGCACCAACTATTCTTTATGGACTTTTGGAAAACCTGTTTTTTAAAATTGTATCTGTTGGAGCAGGTTTTTTTAACCACATATATTCTGGCACATACTGTATGCATGTTATTAGATCAGTATGCAAACACTTTGCATAGTTGCATGCAGCAGTTTATATATTGCTGATATCATATTTGTTTTATCCTGATATATTGATTTATACTGAGATTAAGTTCATGTTTTATTTTTGCATTTATTGTCACTAGAGTTGAGCGAACACCTGGAAGTTCGGGTTCTGCTGGTCCGTCCGAACTTCGGGACAAAGTCCGGGTCCGGGTCCGGACGGAACCCGAACGATCGCACGG
>BLSH010255852.1:0-10904 GCA_018402905.1 Glandirana rugosa
TCAGTTTGTGAAAAAAATGTGTTTTTTTGTGAAAAACGTTTAAGCAGTAAAGCAAAAATATATTGCATCAACAGTCCATCACTTTTCTCCTTTAAGAGGCAAATGAATAAAAGAAAGTAGATCCATAAGTGGAAAGCGCTGAGAGTGAAGACACCAATCGTGTTAAAGGAATCACATCACACATGTCAAAATTGTATCCTTCACCAACTATATTGGCTTCTCCCCTTAGCAAAATAGAAAGACAGCTTTTATCCCTCTTTGGGGTATATTCTGGATTCCTATGTGCTTATATGCCTCTCAGGCTAGATCTCCATTCCTTCCAACCAAAGGGTTAACCATCCATGTTCCTCTCAGTCAGTCTCCAATGCTCCAAAATGAATCATTAAGGCATGGAAAAGAAAGGGACAAGATCTAATGCTCTCAGTTTAATAGCTTTTATTCTCGACCCAAACAATAAAAACACACTTACAAGAGGAAGCACTGTGAAGCCGTGCAAGCTGGGGATAGCATGGATTCAATAGCTGCAAAGTGACGTGCGAGTGCTGGCTCCTCCCTCTAGATGCGTATAGTCAATTGATAGGACTGCTTTTCCCCCCTGGATAACATCATAAGGTTGCCATGGCGACATAGGGTTAGGGTTGCCATGGCAACATATGGTTGCAATGGCGACATAGGGTGGATGCTGTGCTTTTCCTCCCTGGATGGTGACATAGGGTTTCCATGGCGACATAGGGTTGCCATGGTGATATAGGGTTAGGGTTGCCATGGCGACATATGTGCGTTTCCCCCCTGGATGGCGATATAGGGTTGCCATGGCGACATAGGGTGGGTGCTGTGCTTTTCCCCCTGGATGGCAACATAGGGTTGCCATGGTGACATATGGTAGCCATGGTGACATAGGGTGGGTGCTGTGCTTTTTCCCCCTGGATGGCGACATAGGGTTGCCATGGCGACATAGTGTTGCCATGGCAACATAGGGTTGGCGCACTGCTTTTCCCCCCTGGATGGCATCATAGGGTTGCCGTGGCGACATAGGGTTAGGGTTGCCATGGCGACATATGGTTGCCATGGCAACATAGGGTGGACGCTGTGCTTTTCCTCCCTGCATGGTGACATAGGGTTTCCATGGTGACATAGGGTTGCCATGGTGATATAGGGTTAGGGTTGCCATGTCGACATATGTGCTTTTCCCCCCTGGATGGCGATATAGGGCTGCCATGGCGATATAGGGTTGCCTTGGTGACATAGGGTTAGGGTTGCCATGGCGACATATGGTTACCATGGTGACATAGTGCAGGCGCTGTGCTTTTGCCCCCTGGGTGGCAACATAGGGTTGCCATGGTGACATAGTGTTGCCACGGGGACATAGGGATCCCCTGGTGACATAGGGTTAGGGTTGCCATGGCGACATATGGTTGTCATGACGACATTGGGTGGGCGCTGTGCTTTTTCCCCCTGGATGGCGACATAGGGTTGCCATGGTGACATAGTGTTGCCATGGCAACATAGGGTTGGCGCACTGCTTTTCCCCCCTGGATGGCATCATAGGGTTGCCATGGCGACATAGGGTTAGGGTTGCCATGGCGACATATGGTCGCCATGGCGACATAGGGTGGACGCTGTCCTTTTCCTCCCTGGATGGTGACATGGGGTTTCCATGGTGACATAGGGTTGCCATGGTGAAATAGGGTTAGGGTTGCCATGGCGACATATGTGCTTTTCCCCCCTGGATGGTGATATAGGGTTGCCATGGCGACATAGGGTTGCCCTGGTGACATAGGGTTAGGGTTGCCATGGTGCCATATGGTTGTCATGACGACATAGAGTGGGTGCTGTGATTTTTCCCCCCGGATAGCAACGTAGGGTTGCCCTGGTGACATAGTGTTGGCATGGCAACATAGGGTTGGCGCAGTGCTTTCCCCCCTGGATGGTGACATAGGGTTGCCATGGTGACATAAGGTTGGTGCAGTGCTTTTCCCCCCTGGATGGCAACATAGGGATGCCATGGCGACATAGGGTTGCAATGGCGAAATAGGGTGGGTGCTGTGCTTTTCCCCCTGGATGACGATATAGGGTTGCCATGGCGACATAGGGTTGCCATGGTGATAAAGGGTTAGTGGTGCCATGGCGACTTAAATGCTTTCCCCCCGGGTGGCGACATAGGGTTGCCATGGCAACATAGTGTTGCCACGGCGACATAGGGACCCCTGGTGACATACGGTTAGGGTTGCCATGGCGACATATGTTTGTCATGATGACATTGGGTGGGCGCTGTGCTTTTTCCCCCTGGATGGCGACTTAGGGTTGCAATGGCGACATAGTGTTGCCATGGCAACATAGGGTTGGCGCACTGCTTTTCCCCCCTGGATTGCATCATAGGGTTGCCATGGCGACATAGGGTTAGGGTTGCCATGGCGACATATGGTTGCCATGGAAACATAGGGTGGACGCTGTGCTTTTCCTCCCTGCATGGTGACATAGGGTTTCCATGGTGACATAGGGTTGCCATGGTGATATAGGGTTAGGGTTGTCATGTCGACATATGTGCTTTTCCCTCCTGGAGGGCGATATAGGGCTGCCATGGCGACATAGGGTTGCCTTGGTGACATAGGGTTAGGGTTGCCATGGCGACATATGGTTACCATGGTGACATAGGGTGGGCGCTGCGCTTTTGCCCCCTGGATGGCAACATAGGGTTGCCATGGTGACATAGTGTTGCCACGGGGACATAGGGATCCCCTGGTGACATAGGGTTAGGGTTGCCATGGCGACATATGGTTGTCATGACGACATTGGGTGGGCGCTGTGCTTTTTCCCCCTGGATGGCGACATAGGATTGCCATGGTGACATAGTGTTGCCATGGCAACATAGGGTTGGCGCACTGCTTTTCCCCCCTGGATGGCATCATAGGGTTGCCATGGCGACATAGGGTTAGGGTTGCCATGGCGACATATGGTCGCCATGGCGACATAGGGTGGACGCTGTCCTTTTCCTCCCTGGATGGTGACATGGGGTTTCCATGGTGACATAGGGTTGCCATGGTGAAATAGGGTTAGGGTTGCCATGGCGACATATGTGCTTTTCCCCCCTGGATGGTGATATAGGGTTGCCATGGCGACATAGGGTTGCCCTGGTGACATAGGGTTAGGGTTGCCATGGCGACATATGGTTGTCATGACGACATAGGGTGGGTGCTGTGCTTTTACCCCCTTGATAGCAACATAGGGTTGCCATGGTGACATAGTAGTGCCATGGCAACCTAGGGTTGGCGCACTGCTTTTCCCCCCTGGATGGCATCATAGGGTTGCCATGGCGACATAGGGTTAGGGTTGCCATGGCGGCATATGGTTGCCATGGCAACATAGGGTGGACGCTGTGCTTTTCCTCCCTGCATGGTGACATAGGGTTTCCATGGTGACATAGGGTTGCCAAGGTAATATAGGATTAGGGTTGCCATGGCGACATATGTGCTTTATCCCCCTGGATAGCAACATAGGGTTGCCATGGTGACATAGTGTTGGCATGGCAACATAGGGTTGGCGCAGTGCTTTCCCCCCTGGATGGCATCATAGGGTTGCTATGGTGACATATCGTTGCCATGGCAACATAAGGTGGGTGCTGTGCTTTTCCCACTGGATGGCAGCATAGGGTTTCTATGGCATAGGGTTGCCACCTCATCCCTTTAAACCCGAACACATATGAGTTACACAAGTTCTGAGGCTATTTTAATGCAGATAAGGCACCAAGTGGGTTGAATTACCACCTTAATCAGCCACAGAACCTGTGTAATTAATATGTGTTCGGGTTTAAAGGGATGAGGTGGCAACCCTACTATGGCAACATATGGTTGCCATGGCGACATAGAGTGGGCACTGTGCTTTTCCCCTAGATGGTGACATAGGGTTGCCATGGTGGCCTAGTGTTGCCATGGCGACATAAGGTTGACGCACTGCTTTTCCCCCCTGGATAGCATCATAGTGTTGCCATGGTGACATAGGGTTGGGGTTGCCATGGCGACATAGGGTGGGCGCTATGCTTTTCTTCGCTGCATGGTGACATAGGGTTTCCATGGTGATATAGGGTTAAGGTTGCCATGGCGACTAATGTGCTTTTCCCCCTGGGTGGCGACATAGGGTTGCCATGGCGACATAGTGTTGCCACGGCGACATAGGGATCCACTGGTGACATAGGGTTAGGGTTGCCATGGCGACATATGGTTGCCATGGCGACATAGGGTGGACGCTGTGCTTTTCCTCCCTGGATGGTGACATGGGGTTTCCATGGTGACATAGGGTTGCCATGGTGATATAGGGTTAGGGTTGCCATGGCGACTAATGTGCTTTTCCCCCTGGGTGGCGACATAGGGTTGCCATGGCGACATAGTGTTGCCACGGCGACATAGGGATCCACCGGTGACATAGGGTTAGGGTTGCCCTGGCGACATATGGTGTCCATGGCGACATGGGGTAGACGCTGTGCTTTTCCTCCCTGGATGGTGACATAGGCTTTCCATGGTGACATAGGGTTGCCATGGTGATATAGGGTTAGGGTTGCCATGGTGACATATGTGCTTTTCCCCCCTGGATGGTGATATAGGGTTGCCATGGCGACATAGGGTTGCCCTGGTGACATAGGGTTAGGGTTGCCCTGGCGACATATGGTTGTCATGACGACATAGGGTGGGTGCTGTGCTTTTACCCCCTTGATAGCAACATAGGGTTGCCATGGTGACATAGTAGTGCCATGGCAACATAGGGTTGGCGCACTGCTTTTCCCCCCTGGATGGCATCATAGGGTTGCCATGGCGACATAGGGTTAGGGTTGCCATGGCGGCATATGGTTGCCATGGCAACATAGGGTGGACGCTGTGATTTTCCTCCCTGCATGGTGACATAGGGTTTCCATGGTGACATAGGGTTGCCAAGGTAATATAGGATTAGGGTTGCCTTGGCGACATATGTGCTTTCCCCCCCCTGGGTGGCGACATAGGATTGCCATGGTGACATAGGGTTAGGGTTGCCATGGTGACATATGGTTACCATGGTGACATAGGTTGGGCGCTGTGCTTTTCCCCCCTGGGTGGTAACATAGGGTTGCCATGGAGACATAGTGTTGCCACGGAGACATAGGGATCCCCTGGTTACATAGGGTTAGGGTTGCCATGGCGACATATGGTTGTCATGACGACATTGGGTGGGCGCTGTGCTTTTTCCCCCTGGATGGCGACATAGAGTTGCCATGGTGACATAGTGTTGGTATGGCAACATAGGGTTGGCACACTGTTTTCCCCCATGGATTGCATCATAGGGTTGCCATGGCGACATAGGGTTAGGGTTGCCATGGCGACATATTGTTGCCATGGCAACATAGGGTGGACGCTGTGCTTTTCCTCCCTGCATGGTGACATAGGGTTTCCATGGTGACATAGGGTTGCCAAGGTGACATATGTGCTTTCCCCCCTGGATGGCGATATAGGGTTGCCATGGCGACATAGGGTTGCCCTGGTGACATAGGGTTAGGGTTGCCATGGCGACATATGGTTGTCATGATGACATAGGGTGGGTGCTGTGCTTTTTCCCCTGGATGGCAACATAGGGTTGCGATGGTGACATAGTGTTGGCATGGCAACATAGGGTTGGCGCAGTGCTTTCCCCCTGGATGGCATCATAGGGTTTCCATGGCACTGTGCTTTCCCCCCTGGATGGTGACATAGGGTTGCCATGGTGGCCTAGTGTTGCCATGGCGACATAAGGTTGACGCACTGCTTTTCCCCCCTATATAGCATCATAGTGTTGCCATGGTGACATAGGGTTGGGGTTGCCATGGCGACATAGGGTGGGCGCTATGCTTTTCCTCGCTGGATGGTGACATAGGGTTTCCATGGTGATATAGGGTTAGGGTTGCTATGGCGACTAATGTGCTTTTCCCCCCTGGGTGGCGACATAGGGTTGCCATGGCGACATAGTGTTGCCACGGCGACATAGGGATCCACTGGTGACATAGGGTTAGGGTTGCCATGGTGACATATGGTTGCCATGGCGACATAGGGTGAACGCTGTGCTTTTCCTCCCTGGATGGTGACGTAGGGTTTCCATGGTGACATAGGGTTTCCATGGTGATATAGGGTTAGGGTTGCTATGGCGACTAATGTGCTTTTCCTCCCTGGGTGGCGACATAGGGTTGCCATGGCGACATAGTGTTGCCACAGCGACATAGGGATCCACTGGTGACATAGGGTTAGGGTTGCCATGGCGACATATGGTTGCCATGGCGACATAGGGTAGATGCACTGCTTCTCCCCCTATATAGCATCATAGTGTTGCCATGGTGACATAGGGTTGGGGTTGCCATGGCGACACAGGGTTGGGGTTCCCATGGCGACACATGGTTGCCATGGCGACACATGGTTGCCATGGCGACATATGGTGGGCGCTATGCTTTTCCTCCCTGGATGGTGACATAGGGTTTCCATGGTGACATAGGGTTGCCATGGTGATATAGGGTTAGGGTTGCCATGGCGACTTATGTGCTTTCCCCCCCTGGGTGGCGACATAGGGTTGCCATGGTGACATAGGGTTAGGGTTGCCATGGCGCCATATGGTTACCATGGTGACATAGGCTGGGCGCTGTGCTTTTCCCCCCTGGGTGGCAACATAGGGTTTCCATGGCGACATAGTGTTGCCACGGAGACATAGGGATCCCCTGGTGATATAGGGTTAGGGTTGCCATGGCGACATATGTGCTTTTCCCCCCTGGATGGTGATATAGGGTTGCCATGGCGACATAGGGTTGCCCTGGTGACATAGGGTTAGGGTTGCCATGGCGACATATGGTTGTCACGATGACATAGGGTGGGTGCTGTGCTTTTTCCCCTGGATGGCAACATAGGGTTGCGATGGTGACATAGTGTTGGCATGGCAACATAGGGTTGGCGCAGTGCTTTCCCCCTGGATGGCATCATAGGGTTTCCATGGCACTGTGCTTTCCCCCCTGGATGGTGACATAGGGTTGCCATGGTGGCCTAGTGTTGCCATGGCGACATAAGGTTGACGCACTGCTTTTCCCCCCTATATAGCATCATAGTGTTGCCATGGTGACATAGGGTTGGGGTTGCCATGGCGACATAGGGTGGGCGCTATGCTTTTCCTCGCTGGATGGTGACATAGGGTTTCCACTGGTGACATAGGGTTAGGGTTGCCATGGTGACATATGGTTGCCATGGCGACATAGGGTGGACGCTGTGCTTTTCCTCCCTGGATGGTGACGTAGGGTTTCCATGGTGACATAGGGTTGCCATGGTGATATAGGGTTAGGGTTGCCATGGCGACTAATGTGCTTTTCCCCCTGGGTGGCGACATAGGGTTGCCATGGCGACATAGTGTTGCCACGGCGACAGAGGGATCCACTGGTGACATAGGGTTAGGGTTGCCATGGCGACATATGGTTGCCATGGCGACATAGGGTAGACGCACTGCTTCTCCCCCCTATATAGCATCATAGTGTTGCCATGGTGACATAGGGTTGGGGTTGCCATGGCGACACATGGTTTCCATGGCGACACATGGTTTCCATGGCGACATATGGTGGGCGCTATGCTTTTCCTCCCTGGATGGTGACATAGGGTTTCCATGGTGACATAGGGTTGCCATGGTGATATAGGGTTAGGGATGCCATGGCGACTTATGTGCTTTCCCCCCCGGGTGGCGACATAGGGTTGCCATGGTGACATAGGGTTAGGGTTGCCATGGCGACATATGGTTACCATGGTGACATAGCGTGGGCGCTGTGCTTTTCCCCCCTGGGTGGCAACATAGGGTTGCCATGGCGACATTGTGTTGCCACAGAGACATAGGGATCCCCTGGTGATATAGGGTTAGGGTTGCCATGGCGACATATGTGCTTTTCCCCCCTGGATGGTGATATAGGGTTGCCATGGCGACATAGGGTTGCCCTGGTGACATAGGGTTAGGGTTGCCATGGCGACATATGGTTGTCATGATGACATAGGGTGGGTGCTGTGCTTTTCCCCCCTGGATAGCAACATAGGGTTGCCATGGTGACATAGTGTTGGCATGGCAACATAGGGTTGGTGCAGTGCTTTCACCCCTGGATGGCATCATACGGTTGCTAGGGTGACATATGGTTGCCATGGTGGCCTAGTGTTGCCATGGCGCTGTGCTTTTCCTCCCTGGATGGTGACATAGGGTTTAAATAGTGACATAGGGTTGCCATGGTGATATAGGGTTAGGTTTGCCATGGCGACATATGTGCTTTCCCCCCTGGATGGCAACATATGGTTGCCATGGCGACAAAGAGTGTGCACTGTGCTTCCCCCCTGGATGGTGGCATAGGGTTGCCATGGCGACATAAGGTTGACGCACTGCTTTTCCCCCCTGGATAGCATCATAGTGTTGCCATGGTGACATAGGTTTGGGGTTGCCATGGCGACATATGGTTGCCATGTCTACATAGGTTGGGCGCTATGCTTTTCCTCCCTGGATGGTGACATAGGGTTTCCATGGTGACATAGGGTTGCCATGTGATATAGGGTTAGGGTTGCCATGGTGACTAATGTGCTTTTCCCCCTGGGTGGAGACATAGGGTTGCCATGGTGACATAGGGTGGGTGCTGTGTTTTGCCCCCCTGGGTGGCAACATAGTGTTGCCATGGTGACATAGTGTGGCCACGGCGACATAGGGAACCCCTGGTGACATAGGGCTAGTGTTGCCATGGCGACATATGGTTGTCATGACGACATTGGGTGGGCGCTGTGCTTTTCCCCCCTGGATGACGACACAGGGTTGCCATGGCAACATACAGTTGGCGCACTGCTTTTCCCCCCTGGGTGGCATCATAGGGTTGCCATGGCGACATAGGGTTAGGGTTGCCATGGCAACATAGGGTTAGGGTTGCCATGGCGACATATGGTTGCCATGGCGACATAGGGTGGACGCTGTGCTTTTCCTCCCTGGATGGTGACATAGGGTTTCCATGGTGACATAGGGTTGCCATGGTGACATAGGGTTGAGGTTGCCATGGCGACATAGGGTTGCCCTGATGACATAGGGTTAGGGTTGCCATGGTGACATATGGTTGTCATGACGACATTGGGTGGGCGCTGTGCTTTTTCCCCCTGGATGGCGACTCAAGGTTGCCATGGTGACATAGTGTTGCCATGGCAACATAGGGTTGGCACACTGCTTTTACCCCCTGGATGGCATCATAGGGTTGCCGTGGCGACATAGGGTTAGGGTTGCCATGGCGACATATGGTTGCCATGGTGACATAGGGTGGACGCTGTGCTTTTCCTCCCTGGATGGTGACATAGAGTTTAAATGGTGACATAAGGTTGCCATGGTGATATAGGGTTAGGTTTGCCATGGCGACATATGTGCTTTCCCCCCTGGATGGCAACATATGGTTGCCATGGCAACAAAGAGTGGGCACTGTGCTTCCCCCCTGGATGGTGACATAGGGTTGCCATGGTGGCCTAGTGTTGCCATGGCGACATAAGGTTGACGCACTGCTTTTCCCCCCTGGATAGCATCATAGTGTTGCCAGGGTTGGGGTTGCCATGGCGACATATGGTTGCCATGTCGACATAGGGTGGGCGCTATGCTTTTCTTCCCTGGATGGTGACATAGGGTTTCCATGGTGACATAGGGTTGCCATGGTGATATAGGGTTAGGGTTGCCATGGTGACATAGGGTTGGGGTTGCCATGGTGACATATGGTTACCATGGTGACATAGGGCGGTCGCTATGCTTTTCCCCCCTGGGTGGCAACATAGGGTTGCCATGGCGAAATAGTGTTACCACGGCGACATAGGAATCCCCTAGTGACATACGGTTAGGGTTACCATGGCAACATATGGTTGTCATGACGACATTGGGTGGGCGCTGTGCTTTTTCCCCCTGGATGGCGACATAGGGTTGCCATGGTGACATAGGGTTAGGGTCAGAGGCGTAACTAGAACCTTCAGGGCCCCAGTGCAAGAAATTATGAAGGGCCCCCTGACCCCTGGCCAGGGCCCTTCCCTCTTCCCACTGATCCAGGGGCCCTTTACTCCTATCGTGGGTCCCTTTATTACGGTACTGCAGTGGGGCCCTTTCACAAGTTCTGCAGCAGGCCCCAGGGGGACCAGGGAAGCACACAGGGACCCTGGGAACAGCAGAAGACAAGTAAACTGGATAGAGGAAAATGGAGGAGATTGGTTCCTCTAAATGCCACCCCCGCCATCCCTCCTATTCAGGTGTACAAGGGAGGCACATGGGCCCCCTGGACCATGGGGCCCGGTTGCAATTGCAACCCCTGCAACCCCTATCGTTACGCCCCTGGTTAGGGTTGCCATGGCGACATAGGGTTGGGGTTTCCGATTTCGACATATGGTTGCCATGGCCACATAGGGTGGACGCTGTGCTTTTCCTACCTGGATGGTGGCATAGGGTTTCCATGGTGACATAGGGTTGCCATGGGGATATAGGGTTAGGGTTGCCATGACGACATATGTGCTTTTCCCCCCTGGATGGTGATATAGGGTTGCCATGGCGACATAGGGTTGCCCTGGTGACATAGGGTTAGGGTTGCCATGGCGACATATGGTTGTGATGATGACACAGGGTGGGTGCTGTGCTTTTTCCCCCTGGATAGCAACATAGGGTTGCCATGTTGACATAGTGTTGGCATGGCAACAAAGGGTTGGCGCACTGCTTTTCCCCCTGGATGGCATCATAGGGTTTCCATGGTAACATAGGGTTGCCATGGTGATATAGGGTTAGGGTTGCCTTGGCGACATATGTGCTTTTCCCCTCTGGATGGCGATATAGGGTCACCATGGCGACAAAGTGTTGCCATGGCAACATAGGGTTGGCGCACTGCTTTTTCCCCCTGGATGGCATCATAG
>BLSH010255852.1:37163-47806 GCA_018402905.1 Glandirana rugosa
GTGGTACCGTTGGGATTGGAATACAGTGGTCCCGTTGGGATACAGCGGTACCGTTGGGGTTGGGATACAGTGGTACCGTTGTGATACTACGATAGGTCCCCCCTTTTCGTCACGCAGTTGGAATACAGCGGTACCGTTATGATCCGGTGGATACAGTGGTAGGTCCCCCCTTTCGTGTCACGGGTGAGAAACAGCGGTACCGTTGGTATACAGTGGTATCGTTAGGATACTACGGTAGGTCCCCTCTTTCGTGACGCGGTTGGGATACAACGGTACGGTTGTGATACAGTGGTGTCATGATGACATAGGGTGGGTGCTGTGCTTTTTCCCCCTTGATGGCAACATAGGGTTGCCATGGTGACATAGTGTTGGCATGGCAACATAGGGTTGGCGCAGTGCTTTCTCCCCTGGATGGCATCATAGGATTGCTATGGTGACATATGGTTGCCATGGCGACAAAGAGTGGGCACTGTGCTTTCCCCCCTGGATGGTGACATAGGTGGCCTAGTATTGCCATGGCGACATAAGGTTGACGCACTGCTTTTCCCCCCTGGATAGCATCATAGTGTTGCCATGGTGACATAGGGTTGGGGTTGCCATGGCGACATAGGGTTGCCCTGGTGACATAAGGTTAGGGTTGCCATGGTGACATATGGTTGTCATGACGACATTGGGTGGGCGCTGTGCTTTTTCCCCCTGGATGGTGACTCAGGGTTGCCATGGTGACATAGTGTTGCCATGGCAACATAGGGTTGGCGCACTGCTTTTACCTCCTGGAGGGCATCATAGGGTTGCTGTGGCGACATAGGGTTAGGGTTGCCATGGTGACATAGGGTTAGGGTTTCCATGGCGACATATGGTTGCCATGGTGACATAGGGTGGACGCTGTGCTTTTCCTCCCTGGATGGTGACATGTGGTTTAAATGGTGACATAGGGTTGCCATGGTGATATAGGGTTAGGTTTGCTATGGCGACATATGTGCTTTCCCCCCTGGATGGCAACATATGGTTGCCATGGCGACAAAGAGTGGGCACTGTGCTTCCCCCCTGGATGGGGACATAGGGTTGCCATGGTGGCCTAGTGTTGCCATGGCGACATAAGGTTGACGCACTGCTTTTCCCCCATGGATAGCACCATAGTGTTGCCATGGTGACATAGGTTTGGGGTTGCCATGGCGACATATGGTTGGGCGCTATGCTTTTCCTCCCTGGATGGTGACATAGGGTTTCCATGGTGACATAGGGTTGCCATGGTGATATAGGGTTAGGGTTGCCATGGTGACTAATGTGCTTTTCCCCCTGGGTGGAGACATAGGGTTGCCATGGTGACATAGTGTTGCCACGGCGACTTAGGGATCCACTGGTGACATAGGGTTAGGGTTGCCATGGCGACATATGGTTACCATGGTGACATAGGGTGGGCGCTGTGTTCCTCCCTGGATGGTGACAAAGGGTTTAAATGGTGACATAGGGTTGCCATGGTGATATAGGGTTAGGTTTGCCATGGCGACATATGTGCTTTCCCCCCTGGATGGCAACATATGGTTGCCATGGCGACAAAGAGTGGGCACTGTGCTTTCCCCTCTGGATGGTGACATATGGTTGCCATGGTGGCCTAGTGTTGCCATGGCGACATAAGGTTGACGCACTGCTTTCCCCCCTGGATAGCATCATAGTGTTGCCATGGTGACATATGGTTGGGGTTGCCATGGCGACATATGGTTGCCATGTCGACATAGGGTGGGCGCTATGCTTTTCCTCCCTGGATGGTGACATAGGGTTTCCATGGTGACATAGGGTTGCCATGGTGATATAGGGTTAGGGTTGCCATGGCGACATAGGGTTGGGGTTGCCATGGCGACATATGGTTACCATGGTGACATAGGAATCCCCTAGTGACATACGGTTAGGCTTGCCATGGCGACATATGGTTGTCATGACGACATTGGGTGGGCGCTGTGCTTTTTCCCCCTGGATGGTGACTCAGGGTTGCCATGGTGACATAGTGTTGCCATGGCAACATAGGGTTGGCGCACTACTTTTACCCCCTGGATGGCATCATAGGGTTGCTGTGGCGACATAGGGTTAGGGTTGCCATGGTGACATAGAGTTAGGGTTTCCATGGCGACATATAGTTGCCATGGTGACATAGGGTGGACGCTGTGCTTTTCCTCCCTGGATGGTGACATAGGGTTTAAATGGTGACATAGGGTTGCCATGGTGATATAGGGTTAGGTTTGCCATGGCAACTTATGTGCTTTCCCCCCTGGATGGCAACATATGGTTGCCATGGCGACAAAGAGTGGGCACTGTGCTTCCCCCCTGGATGGTGACATAGGGTTGCCATGGTGGCCTAGTGTTGCCATGGCGACATAAGGTTGACGCACTGCTTTTCCCCCCTGGATAGCATCATAGTGTTGCCATGGTGACATAGGTTGGGCGCTATGCTTTTCCTCCCTGGATGGTGACATAGGGTTTCCATGGTGACATAGGGTTGCCATGGTGATATAGGGTTAGGGTTGCCATGGCGACATATGTGCTTTCCCCCCTGGATGGCGACATAGGGTTGCGATGGTGACATAGTGTTGGCATGGCAACATAGTGTTGGCGCAGTGCTTTCCCCCCTGGATGGCATCATAGGGTTGCTATGGTGACATATGGTTGCCATGGCGACATAGCATGGGTGCTGTGCTTTTCCCCCTGGATGGCAGCATATGGTTTCCATGGCAACATATGGTTGCCATGGCGACATAGAGTGGGCACTGTGCTTTCCCCCCTGGATGGTGATATATGGTTGCCATGGTGGCCTAGTGTTGCCATGGCGACATAAGGTTGACACACTGCTTTTCCCCCCTGGATAGCATCATAGTGTTGCCATGGTGACATAGGGTTGGGGTTGCCATGGCGACATATGGTTGCCATGTCGACATATGGTGGGCGCTATGCTTTTCCTCCCTGGATGGTGACAAAGGGTTTCCATGGTGACATAGGGTTGCCATGGTGATATAGGGTTGCCATGGTGATTTATGTGCTTTTCCCCCGTGGGTGGCGACATAGGGTTGCCATGGTGACATAGGGTTAGGGTTGCCATGGCGACATATGGTTACCATGGTGACATAGGGTGGGCGCTGTGCTTTTCCCCCCTGGGTGGCAACATAGGGTTGCCATGGCGACATAGTGTTGCCACGGAGACATAGGGATCTCCTGGTGACATAGGGTTAGGGTTGCAATGGCGACATATGGTTGTCATGACGACATTGGGTGGGCGCTGTGCTTTTTCCCCCTGGATGGCGACATAGGGTTGCCATGGTGACATAGTGTTGCCATGGCAACATAGGGTTGGCGCACTGCTTTTCCCCCCTGGATGGCACCATAGGGTTGCCATGGCGACATAGGGTTAGGATTGCCATGGCGACATAGGGTTAGGGTTGCCATGGCGACATATGGTTGCCATGCCGACATAGGGTGGACGCTGTGCTTTTCCTCCCTGAATGGTGACATAGGGTTTTCATGGTGACATAGGGTTGCCATGGTGATATAGGGTTAGTGTTGCCATGGTGACATATGTGCTTTTCCCCCCTGGATGGTGATATAGGGTTGCCCTGGTGACATAGGGTTAGGGTTGCCATGGGGACATATGGTTGTCATGACGACATACGGTGGGTGCTGTGCTTTTTCCCCTGGATGGCAACATAGGGTTGCTATGGTGACATGTTTACCATGGCAACATAGGGTTGGCGCAGTGCTTTCCCACCTGGATGGTGACATAGGGTTGCCATGGTGACCTAGTGTTGCCATGGTGACATAAGGTTGGCGCAGTGCTTTTCCCCCCTGGATGGCGACATTGTGTTGCCATGGCGACATAGGGTTGCAATGGCGAAATAGGGTTAGGGTTGCCATGGCGACTTATGTGCTTTTCCCCCCTGGATGGCGATATAGGGTTGCCATGGCGACATAGGGTTGCCCTGGTGACATAGGGTTAGGGTTGCCATGGCGACATATGGTTGTCATAATGACATTGGGTGGGTGCTGTGCTTTTCCCCCCTGGATGGCGACATAGGGTTGCCATGGTGACATAGTGTTGCCATGGTGATATAGGGTTAGGGTTTCCATGGCGACATATGGTGGCCATGGCGACATAGGGTGGACGCTGTGCTTTTCCTCCCTGCTTGGTGACATAGTGTTGCCATGGCAACATAAGGTTGGCGCACTGCTTTTCCCCTCTGGATGGCATCATAGGGTTGCCATGGCGACATATGGTGGCCATGGCGACATAGGGTGGATGCTGTGCTTTTCCTCCCTGCATGGTGTCATAGGGTTTCCATGGTGACATAGGGTTGCCATGGTGATATATGGTTAGGGTTGCCATGGCAACATATGGTTGTCATGGCGACATAGAGTAGGCACTGTGCTTTCCCCCCTTAATGGTGACAGGGTTGCCATGGTGGCCTAGTGTTGCCATGGCGACATAAGGTTGACGCACTGCTTTTCCCCCCTGGATAGGATCATAGTGTTTCCATGGTGACACAGGGTTAGGGTTGCCATGGCGACATATGGTTGTCATGACGACATTGGGTAGGTGCTGTGCTTTTTCCCCCTGGATGGCGACATAGGGTTGCCATGGAGACATAGTGTTGCCATGGGAACATAGGGTTGGCACACTGCTTTTCCCCCCTGGATGGCATCATAGGGTTGCCATGGCGACATAGGGTTAGGGTCTCCATGGCGACATATGGTTGCCATGGCAACATAGGGTGGACGCTGTGCTTTTCCTCCCTGCATGGTGACATAAGGTTTCCATGGTGACATAGGGTTTCCATGGTGATATAGCGTTAGGGTTGCCATGGCGACATATGTGCTGTTCCCCCCTGGATGGCGATATAGGGTTGCCATGGCGACATAGGGTTGCCCTGGTGACATAGGGTTAGGGTTTCCATGGCGACATATGGTTGTCATGATGACATAGAGTGGGTGCTGTGCTTTTTCCTCCTGTATGGCAACATAGAGTTGCCATGGTGACATATTGTTGGCATGGCAACGTAGAGTTGGCGCAGTGCTTTCCCCCGTGGATGGCATCATAGGGTTGCTATGGTGACATATGGTTGCCATGGCGACATAGGGTGGGTGCTGTGCTTTTTCCCCTGGATGGCAGCATAGGGTTTCCATGGCAACATATGGTTGCCATGGTGACATAGAGTGGGCACTGTGCTTTCCCCCCTGGATGGTGACATAGGGTTGCCATGGTGGCCTAGTGTTGCCATGGCGACATAAGGTTGACGCACTGCTTTTCCCCCCTGGATAGCATCATGGGGTTGCCATGGCAAAATAGGGTTCAGCTTGCCATGGCGACATATGGTTGCCATGGCGACATAGGGTGGGTGCTGTGCTTTTCCCCCTGGATGGCAACATAGGATTGCCATTGTGACGTATGGTTGCCATGGCGACATAGGGTGGGTGCTCTGCTTTTCCCCCTGGGTGGCAACTTAGGGTTGCCATGGCGACATATGGTTGCCATGGAGACATAGGGTGGGCACTTTACTTTCCCCCCTGGATGGTGACATATGGTTGCCATGGTGGCCTAGTGTTGCCATGGCAACATAAGGTTGGCGCAGTGCTTTTCCCCCCTGGATGGCGACTTAGGGTTGCCATGGCAAAATAGGGTTAGGGTTGCCATGACGACATATAGTTGCCATGGTGACATAGGGTGAGCGCTGTGCTTTTCCCCCCTGGGTGGCAACATAGGGTTGCCATGGGGACATAGTGTTGCCACGGTGACATAGGGTTGCCATGGTGACATAGGGTGGGCGCTGTGCTTTTCCCCCTGGATGGTGACATAGGGTTGCCATGGCGAAATATGGTTGCCATGGCGACATAGGGTGGGTGCTGTGCTTTTCCCCCTGGATGGTAACATAGGGTTGCCATGGCGACATAGGGTGGATGCTGTGCTTTTCCCCCAGGATGGCAACATAGGGTTGCCATGGCAACATATGGTTGTCATGACGACATAGGGTGGGCACTTTACTTTCCCCCCCACTGGATGGTGACATATGGTTGCCATGGTGGCCTAGTGTTGCCATGGCAACATAAGGTTGGCGCAGTGCTTTTCCCCCCTGGATGGCGACTTAGGGTTGCCATGGCAAAATAGGGTTAGGGTTGCCATGACGACATATAGTTGCCATGGTGACATAGGGTGAGCGCTGTGCTTTTCCCCCCTGGGTGGCAACATAGGGTTGCCATGGGGACATAGTGTTGCCACGGTGACATAGGGTTGCCATGGTGACATAGGGTGGGCGCTGTGCTTTTCCCCCTGGATGGTGACATAGGGTTGCCATGGCGAAATATGGTTGCCATGGCGACATAGGGTGGGTGCTGTGCTTTTCCCCCTGGATGGTAACATAGGGTTGCCATGGCGACATAGGGTGGATGCTGTGCTTTTCCCCCAGGATGGCAACATAGGGTTGCCATGGCAACATATGGTTGTCATGACGACATAGGGTGGGCACTTTACTTTCCCCCCCACTGGATGGTGACATATGGTTGCCATGGTGGCCTAGTGTTGCCATGGCAACATAAGGTTGGCGCAGTGCTTTTCCCCCCTGGATGGCGACTTAGGGTTGCCATGGCAAAATAGGGTTAGGGTTGCCATGACGACATATAGTTGCCATGGTGACATAGGGTGAGCGCTGTGCTTTTCCCCCCTGGGTGGCAACATAAGGTTGCCATGGGGACATAGTGTTGCCACGGTGACATAGGGTTGCCATGGTGACATAGGGTGGGCGCTGTGCTTTTCCCCCTGGATGGTGACATAGGGTTGCCATGGCAAAATATGGTTGCCATGGCGACATAGGGTGGGTGCTGTGCTTTTCCCCCTGGATGGTAACATAGGGTTGCCATGGCGACATATGGTGGATGCTGTGCTTTTCCCCCAGGATGGCAACATAGGGTTGCCATGGCAACATATGGTTGTCATGACGACATAGGGTGGGCACTGTGCTTTCCCCCCTGGATGGTGACATAGGGTTGCCATGGTGGCCTAGTGTGGCCATGGCTACATAAGGTTGGCGCAGTGCTTTTCCCCCCTGGATGACGACATAGGGTTGCCATGGCGAAATAGGGTTGGCGTAGTGCTTTTATCCCCCTGGATGGTGACATAAGGTTGCCATGGTGACATAGGGTTAGGGTTACCATGGCGACATGGTTGCCATGATGACATAGGGTGGGCGCTGTGCATTTCCCCCTTGGGTGGCGACATAGGGTTGCCATAGCGACATAGGTTTGCCATGGTGACATAGGTTGGGCGCTGTGCTTTCCCCCTGGATGGTGACATAGTATTGCCATGGCGACATAAGGTTGCCATGGCAACATATGGTTGGTGCAGTGCTTTTCTCCCCATGATGGTGACATAGGGTTGCCAAGACAACATAGGATTAAGGTTACCATGGCAGCATAGGGTTAGGGTTGCCATGGTGACATATGGTTGCCATGGTGACATAAGGATGGCGCTGTGCTTTTGCACCCAGGATGGCGACATAGGGTTGCCATGGCAACATATGGTTGCCATGATGACATAAGGTTGGGGCAGTGCTTTTCTCACCTGGATGGCAACATATGGTTGCCATGGTGACATTTGGTGGGCACTGTGCTTTTCCCCCAGGATGGTGATATAGGGTTGCCTGGTGACATAGGGTGGGCGCACTGCTTTTCCCCCCCGGATGGTGACATTGGGTTGCCACGACAACATAGGATTAGGGTTAGGACATAGGGTGGACGCTGTGCTTTTCCTCCCTGGATGGCGACATAGGGTTTCCATGGTGACATAGTGTTGCCATTGTGACATAGGGTTAGGGTTGCCATGGCGACATATGTGATTTTCCCCCCTTTGTGTCAACATATGGTTGCCATGGCGACATAGGGTGGGTGCTGTGCTTTTCCCCCTGGGTGGCAACATAGGGTTGCCATGACGACATAAGGTGGGCACTGTGCTTTCCCCCCTGGATGGTGACATAGGGTTGCCATGGTGGCCTAGTATTGCCATGGCGACATAAGGTTGGAGCAGTTATTTTCCCCCCTGGATGGCGAGGTGGGGTTGCCATGGCGACATAGGGTTGCCATGGTGAAATAGGGTGGGTGCTGTGCCTTTCCCCCCTGGATAGCGACATAGTCTTGCCACGGCGACATAGGGTTGGCGCAATGCTTTCCCCCCCTGGATGGTGACATAAGGTTGCCATGGTGACATAGGGTTAGGGTTGTCATGGCGACATATGGTTGCCATGGTGACATAGGTGGGCGCTGTGCTTTTCCCCCCGTGGTGGCAACATAGGGTTGCCATGGCGACATAGTGTTGCCACGGCAACATAGGGTGTCCATGGTGACATAGGGTGGGCGCTGTACTTTTCTCCCTGGATGGTGTCACCAAGCAGGGAGGAAAAGCACAGCGTCCACCCTATGTCGCCATGGCCACCATATGTCGCCATGGAAACACTGGTAGACAAATTGGCATTCATGTTCCCCCAGCCGCAGCGTATTGCCAAGTTATCTTCAGTGGTAATGATGATGATGAAGATGTAGGAGATGGAGATGATGATGATGATGTCACTGATGCGACTTGGGTACCAGATAAAGCAGAGGAGGAAACTGAAAGTGAGGCGGCATAATCCCAAGGAGGCCGACATCAAGAAAGAGTAGAGAGCAGCCACCCTATTCCATCACATTCTGCAGCTGTTATCTTCCAGCCCACTTCCCAAAGCTCAGCTGTCTGGGCCCTTTTCAGCACAGCTGAAGCAGATTTTACAGCAAGGTCAGTTCTTGCTTTCATCAAGAGTACCTCTATAGGGTTACGGTGGGAAGGCGCCACCGACACCCAAAGCCCAATTTTTCCGCACCCGTTACTTCTATCCAAGGTCAAAGTGAAACCAGAATTTATCCAAAAAATCTCTAATCTTGTTCTCAGTGCACTACATTGTGGCCTCATCATACACCCTGGCTCCCCAGCTGTTGCTGAGCAAAATAAAGGCAGCTTGCAGGGAAAATTACATTTTTTTTGGCTTTATAAATTCAATTATTTCTGCAGCAGATTCTAGACATGGTACAGATCTGCCACTTTACAGATAGACTAAGGGGACCCCCCAGGCACTATATTGGAAGGAATTTTTCATTTTTATGCTTTCACTTTAAAAATCAAAAAATCAATGCTCCTTTAAAAATTACGTTTTTCAAAAACTTTTTTTTCATTGATACATGTCCCTCGGGGCAGGACCCAGACCCCTATAACCATTGTTTGCCCAATCACTTGCATATAAGCCTTCAAAATGGGCACTTTTGATTTTTTGAAGTTCGGGTCCCATTGACTTTAATGGGGTTCGTTATTCGGGTCCGAACTTTTGAGGTGTTCAAAAGTTCTGATGCGAACCGAACAGAGGTCAGTTTGGCCCATCCCTACTTCGCAGATCCAACCACTATAAAGGATTTTTGTGGTAGGTGGAATTCCTAACTTTTAGCAGTGAACAGAGACAGCATGGATGTTCCCCTAACGCAGTGGTTCTCAACTCCAGTCCTCGGGACCCACCAACAGGCCAGATTTTAAGTATTACCTTGGGGAGATGCAGACTAGAATACTGCAATCACTGAGCAGCAAATGATATCACCTGTCAGGTATTTCAGTTATCCTGCAAACCTGGCCTGTTGGGGGGTCCCGAGGACCGGAGTTGAGAACCACTGTCCTAACGGCTGATATACCGATATGCATCAAAGTCATTTTTGATCTCTATGATCTGAGATCCATCTGCTCTAATAAGCGGGGTGTGTGGATTCGGGGAGCACCAGTCTGAAGCACTTCATTCAAAATGTACATCACCTATCACGATTTATGATATCTACATATGGATGTCTTTTTTTGGACTGTTTTTTTTCAGCACAAATATAATTTATATATTATTTTAGGATTTGTTTTTATGGATTGGTATTTGCGCCCAAAGTTTCTTCCAGCCGCATAGAGAGCCATATTATTGTTCTAAAATCATCTCCAAGTTCTATAGGGAAAGTTTCTTCCAGCTGTTGCTTAGAGGGACAGATTATTGTTCTAAAATCATCTCCTAGTTCTATAGGGAGAGATTCCTGCTGTTGCTTAAAGGGACAGATTATTGTTTCTTGCACAAAATTAAAAAGTGCATCTACATTGCTGGTTTAAGAAAAAAAAAATCCAAAAACGACATTTGCGGCCAGCGGTGCATTTCTTGCACAAAAATAAAAAAAAAAGTGTTGGCTACCTCCTCCTCCTCCACCGCCACTTTCACCGCCTCCTCAACCTCCAACTCCACATCCACCTCCATTTTTGATTTTTTTATGTGATTTTAGCTTAAAAATTATTTTAAGTTATTTCCCTATCCCCATTTCTTTGTAGGGCACTTGTCCGACTTTTACCCCCATTTTCCTTCCTTTTGCAGACCTCTAGGACTTGCCAGGACTTTGTTACAGCCATTTTTGTGCCTAAAAGTTCGGGTCCCCATTGATTTCAATGGGGTTCGGGGTCCGGGTCAAAGTTAGGGTCAAGTCCGCTCCGAAGCCGGACTTTGTCCGGAAGTTCGGCCGAACCTGCAGAACCCGAACTTCCAGAGGTTCAATCAACTCTATTCATGAATAATAAA
>BLSH010255917.1:34745-50287 GCA_018402905.1 Glandirana rugosa
GTGTCGTGGTCGAGGTACAGATTATTGTTCTAAAATCATCACATACTGCTAGTGGGAGAGGTTCCTGCTGGTGCTGTGAGGGACAGATTATTGTTCTAAAATCATCACATACTGCTAGAGAGAGAGAGGTTCCTGCTGGTGCTGTGAGAGTCAGATTATTGTTCTAAAATCATCACATTCTGCTAGAGGGAGAGGTTCCTGCTGGTGCTGTGAGGGACAGATTATTGTTCTAAAATCATCACATACTGCTAGATTGAGAGGTTCCTGCTGGTACTGTGAGGGGCAGATTATTGTTCTAAAATCATCACACACTGCTAAAGGGAGAGGTTCCTGCTGGTGATGTGAGGGACAGATTATTATTCTCAAATCATCACATACTGCTAGAGGGAGAGGTTCCTGCTGGTGCTGTAAGGGACAGATTATTGTTCTAAAATCACCTCCTACTGCTATAGGGAGAGGTTCCTGCTGGTGCTGTAAGGGGCAGATTATTGTTCTAAAATCATCTCCTAGTTCTATATGGAGAGGTTCCTGCTAGTGCTGTGAGGGACAGATTATTGTTCTAAAATCATCTCCTAATAGGGAGAGGTTCCTGCTGGTGCTGTGAGGGACAGATTATTGTTCTAAAATCATCTACTAGTTCTATATGGGGACGTTTCTGCTGTTGCTGTGAGGGACAGATTATTGTTAAAAAAACTTCTCCTAGTTCTATAGGGAGATGTTCCTGCTGGTGCTGCGGGGGACAGATTATTGTTCTAAAATAATCTCCTAGTGCTATAGGGAGAGGTTCCTGCTGGTGCTGTGAGGGACAGATTATTGTTCTAAAATCAACTCCTACTACTATAGGGAGAGGTTCCTGCTGGCGCTGTGAGGGACAGAATATTGTTCTAAAATCATCACATATTGCTAGAGGGAGAGGTTCCTGCTGGTGCTGTGAGGGACAGATTATTATTCTCAAATCATCACATACTGCTAGATGGAGAGGTTCCTGCTGGCGCTGTGAGGGACAGAATATTGTTATAAAATCATCTCATAGTGCTATAGGGAGAGGTTCCTGCTGGTGCTGTGGGGGACAGATTATTGTTTTAAAATATTCTCCTAGTTCTATAGGGAGAGGTTCCTGCTGGTGGTGTGAGTGACAGATTATTGTTCTCAAATCATCTCCTATTTCTATAGGGAGAGGTTCCTGCTGGTGCTGTGAGGTACAGATTATTGTTCTAAAATCATCACATACTGCTAGTGGGAGAGGTTCCTGCTGGTGCTGTGAGGGACAGATTATTGTTCTAAAATCATCACATACTGCTAGAGAGAGAGGTTCCTGCTGGTGCTGTGAGGGACAGATTATTGTTCTAAAATCATCTCCTAGTGCAATAGGGAGAGGTTCCTGCTGGTGCTGTGAGGGACAGATTATTGTTCTAAAATCATCTCCTAATAGGGAGAGGTTCCTGCTGGTGCTGTGAGGGACAGATTATTGTTCTAAAATCATCTACTAGTTCTATATGGAGACGTTTCTGCTGTTGCTGTGAGGGACAGATTATTGTTCAAAAATCTTCTCCTAGTTCTATAGGGAGAGGTTCCTGCTGGTGCTGCGGGGGACAGATTATTGTTCTAAAATAATCTCCTAGTGCTATAGGGAGAGGTTCCTGCTGGTGCTGTGAGGGACAGATTATTGTTCTAAAATCATCTCCTACTGCTATAGGGAGAGGTTCCTGCTGGCGCTGTGAGGGACAGAATATTGTTCTAAAATCATCACATATTGCTAGAGGGAGAGGTTCCTGCTAGTGCTGTGAGGGACAGATTATTGTTCTAAAATAATCTCCTACTGATATAGGGAGAGGTTCCTGCTGGTGCTGTAAGGGACAGAATATTGTTCTAAAATCATCTCCTAGTTCTATATGGAGAAGTTCCTGCTGGTGCTGTGAGGGACAGATTATTGTTCTAAAATCATCTACTAGTTCTATATGGAGAGGTTTCTGCTGTTGCTGTGAGGGACAAATTATTGTTCTAAAATCATCTCCTAGTTCTATAGGAAGAGGTTCCTGCTGGTGCTGTAAGGGACAGATTATTGTTCTAAAATAATCTCATAGTTCTATAGGGAGAGGTTCCTGACGGTGCTGTGAGAGACAGATTATTGTTCTAAAATCATCACATACTGCTAGAGGGAGAGGTTCCTGCTGGTGCTGTGAGGGACAGATTATTGGTCTAAAATAATCATATACTGCTAGAGGGAGAGTTTCCTGCTGGTTCTGTGAGGGGCAGATTATTGTTCTAAAATCATCACACACTGCTAAACTGAGAGTTTCCTGCTGGTGATGTGAGAGACAGATCATTGTTCTAAAATCATCTCCTACTGCTATAGAGAGAGATTCCTGCTGTTGCTGTGAGGGACAAATTATTGTTCTAAAATCATCTCCTAGTTCTATATGGAGAGGTTCCTGCTGGTGCTGTGAGGGACAGATTTTTGATCTAAAATAATCTTATAGTGCTATAGGGAGAGTTTCCTGCTGGTGCTGTGAGGGACAGATTATTGTTCTAAAATCATCTCCTAGTTCTATAGGGAGAGGTTCCTGCTGGTGCTGTGGGGGACAGATTATCATTCTAAAATAATCTCCTAGTGCTATAGGGAGAGATTCCTGCTGGTGCTGTGAGAGACAGATTATTGTTCTAAAATCTTCACATACTGCTAGAGGGAGAGGTTCCTGCTGGTACTGTGAGGGGCAGATTATTGTTCTAAATTCATCACACACTGCTAAAGGGAAAGGTTTCTGCTGGTGATGTAAGGGACAGATTATTATTCTCAAATCATCAAATACTGCTAGAGGGAGAGGTATCTGCTGGTGCTGTGAGGGACAGATTATTGTTCTAAAATCATCTCTTACTGCTATAGGGAGAGGTTCCTGCTGGTGCTGTAAGGGACAGATTATTGTTCTAAAATCATTTCCTAGTTCTATATGGAGAGGCTCCTGCTGGTGCTGTGAGGGACAGATTATTGTTCTAAAATCATCTCATAGTGCTATAGAGAGAGGTTCCTGCTGGTGCTGTGAGGGACAGATTATTGTTCTAAAATCATCTCCTAGTTCTATCGGGAGAGGTTCCTGTTGGTGCTGTGGGGGACAGATTATTGTTCTAAAATAATCTCCTAGTGCTATAGGGAGAGGTTCCTGTTGGTGCTGTGAGGGACAGATTATTGTTCTAAAATCATCTCCTACTGCTGTAGGGAGAGGTACCTGTTGGTGCTGTGAGGGACAGATTATTGTTCTAAAATCATCTCCTAGTTCTATACTGAGAGGTCCCTGCTGGTGCTGTGAGGGACAGATTATTGTTCTAAAATCATCACATACTACTAGAGCGAGAGGTTCCTGCTGGTACTGTGAGGGGCTTATTATTGTTCTAAAATCATCACACACTGCTAAAGGGAGAGGTTCCTGCTGGTGATGTGAGGGACAGATTATTATTCTCAAATCATCACATACTGCTAGAGGGAGAGGTTCCTGCTGGTGCTGTAAGGGACAGATTATTGTTCTGAAATCATCTCCTACTGCTATAGGGAGAGGTTCCTGCTGGTGCTGTAAGGGATAGATTATTGTTCTAAAATCATCTCCTAGTTCTATAGGGAGAGGTTCCTGCTGGTGCTGTAAGGGACAGATTATTGTTCTAAAATCATCTCATAGTGCTATAGGGAGAGGTTCCTGCTGGTGCTGTGAGTGACAGATTATTGTTCTAAAATCATCTCCTAGTTCTATAGGGAGAGGTTCCTGCTGGTGCTGTGGGGGACAGATTATTGTTCTAAAATAATCTCCTAGTGCTATAGGGAAAGGTTCCTGCTGGTGCTGTGAGGGACGGATTATTGTTCTATAATCATCTCCTAGTTCTGTAGGGAGAGGTTCCTGCTGGTGCTGTGAGGGACAGATTATTGTTCTAAAATCATCACATACTGCTAGAGGGAGAGGTTCCTGCTGGTATTGTGAGGGGCAGATTATTGTTCTAAAATCATCACACACTGCTAAAGGGAGAGGTTCCTGCTGGTGATGTGAGGGAGAGATTATTATTCTCAAATCATCACATACTGCTAGAGGGAGAGGTTCCTGCTGGTGCTATGAGGGACAGATTATTGTTTTAAAATCATCTCCTACTGCTATAGGGAGAGGTACCTGCTGGTGCTGTGAGGGACAGATTATTGTTTAAAATCAACTCATAGTGCTATAGGGAGAGGTTCCTGCTGGTGCTGTTAGGGGTATATTATTGTTCTAAAATCATCTCCTAGTTCTATAGGGAGAGGTTCCTGCTGGTGCTGCGGGGGACAGATTGTTGTTCTAAAATCATCTCCTAGTTCTATAGGGAGAGGTCCCTGCTGTTTCTGTAAGGGACAGATTATTGTTCTAAAATCATCACATACTGCTTGAGGGAGAGGTTCCTGCTGCTCCTGTGAGGGACAGATTATTGTTCTAAAATCATCTCCTAGTGCTATAGGGAGAGGTTCCTGCTGGTGGTGTGAGGGACAGATTTTTGATCTAAAATAATCTTATAGTGCTATAGGGAGAGGTCCCTGCTTGTGCTGTGAGGGACAGATTATTGTTCTAAAATCATCTCCTAGTTCTATAGGGAGAGGTTACTGCTGGTGCTGTGGGGGACAGATTATTGTTCTAAAATAATCTCCTAGTGCTATAGGGAGAGGTCCCTGCTTGTGCTGTGAGGGACAGATTATTGTTCTAAAATCATCTCCTAGTTCTATAGGGAGAGGTCCCTGCTGTTGCTGTGAGGGACAGATTATTGTTCTAAAATCATCACATACTGCTAGAGGGAGAGGTTCCTGCTGGTACTGTGAGGGGCAGATTATTGTTCTAAAATCATCACACACTGCTAAAGGGAGAGGTTCCTGCTGGTGATGTGAGGGACAGATTATTGTTCTAAAATCATTACCTACTGCTATAGGGAGAGGTTCCTGCTGGTGCTGTGAGGGACAGATTATTGTTTAAAATCATCTCATAGTCCTATAGGGAGAGGTTCCTGCTGGTGCTGTGAGGGACAGATTATTGTTCTAAAATCATCACATACTGCTAGAGTGAGAGGTTCCTGCTGGTGCTGTGAGGGACAGATTATTGTTCTAAAATCATCTCCTAGTGCTATAGGGAGAGGTTCCTGCTGGTGCTGTGAGTGACAGATTATTGTTCGAAAATCATCACCTACTGCTAGAGGGAGAGGTTCCTGCTGGTGCTGTGAGGGACAGATTATTGTTCTAAAATCATATCATACTGGTTTAGGGAGAGGTTCCTGCTGTTGGTGTGAGCGGTGCATTTCTTGCACAAAAATAAAAAGTGCGTCTACGTTGTTGTTTTACAAAAAAAAGAAGAAGAATTTATTATTCTTTTTTTGTATTAATAAATAGTGCTACATAGTACATTTGCGGCCAGAACGAGGAGAGTGTCAAATAAGGGAAGTGGTCGTGGTGCTGCTGATGCTGCTTGTGCTGGTGGCGTTTGTGAAGTTCCTGTTGCAAGGAGAGGACGTGGTTGATTTGTGCCAGCTACACGCACAATTGAAACACCTTCTTCAGGTGCGAATAGCCGACAGAACCTTCAACGTTATATGGTAGGCCCGAATTCCGCTCAATGAATGGTGAGGCCAGAACAAGTACAGGTGATAGTAGATTGGGTGGCTGACAATGCCTCCAGTTCCTTCTCATTGTCTCCCACCTGGTCCCTTGATGAAAGCTCAGAGTTGGCACCTGAACCCCATGGCCATCTGTCTTTCACCTCAGCCCATTGTAAATCAGCCTAGCAGTCTGAGACCCAAGTCATGCAACAGTCTCTTATGCTTTTTGATGACTCTCCTGGTGTTCTTTCCGTGGGCCATCCACATAGCCCTGCCACAGAAGTGGAAGACATTGAGTGCACCGATGCCCAACCACTTCTGTTGCAGGATGAGGACATGGAAACACCAGAGCAGCACGTCTCTGATGATGACCAAACACAGGTGCCAACTGCTGCAGCTTTCCACAGTGTGTAGACTGACAAGGAGGGCAGTGGTGAAGGGTGGGTGGAAGATGTTGTGGAGGAGGATGATGAGGTCCTAGACCCCACATGGAATGAGGGTCATGCGAGTGACGTTTGGAGTTTGGAGGAAGAGGTGGTGGTCGCACAGAGGCACCAGCACAGCAAAAGAGGAAGCAGGTTGCAAAAGCGGAGCGACCGTCCCCTAGACAGTACGCCTGCTACTGCCCACCGCACCCAGGGACCTAGCACACCAAAGGTAGCTCAAAGGTGTTCCCTGGTGTTGCAGTTCTTCAGACAATGTGCTGACTACAAGACACGAGTGGTTTGCACGCTGTGCAATGGGAGCCTGAAGCGAGGCATAAATGTTCTAAACCTGAGCACAACCTGCATGACCAGGCATCTAAATTCAAAGCGCTTGCTGCAGTGGAATAAGTACCTCAAAATCCAAGAAAGGTCTCTGCCTCCTCCTGCTTCCTCTTCTGCTGCTGCCTCTGCCTCTTCCTCCATCTCTATAGTGCCAGTGTCATCTACCACCCAGCAAACAGAGCATGTGACAGCCACATCACCATATCCGCCACCGTCCCCAAGCATTTCCACATGGTCCCATGGAAGCTTACAGCTCTCCATCTCCCAAACACTGGAGAGAAAGAAGAAGTACCCCCCTACCCACCCGCAATCCCTGGCCCTGAATGCCAGAATTTCAAAATTCGTGGCCTTTTAAATGCTGTCATTCCGTCTGGTGGACACAGACAGTTTTAAAAACCTGATGGCGGTGGCTGTCCCACAGTACGTGGTTCCCAGCCACCACTACTTTTGCAGGTGAGCCATCCCTTCCCTGCACAAACAAATCGGGGTCGAGATCAAGTGTGCACTGCGCAACGCCATCTGTGGCATGGTCCACATAACCACTGGTACTTGGACCAGTAAGCACGGGCAGGGATGCTATATCTTGCTAACTGCACACTGGGCAAATGTAGTGGCGGGTGGGCCTGAGGTGGTTAGCCATTTGGCGCATGTCCTCCCGCCACCGAGGATTACAGGGCGTTTCTCTTTGCCTCCTGTTGCCTCCTCCTACTACACTTCCTCCTCCTCCTCTACCACCTCCTCATACGCTCAGCATAACACCTTCACCAGCAACTTCAGCACATCCAGGGGGAAATGACAGGAGGCTGTTTTAAAACTGATATGTTTGGGGGATAAACCCCACACTGCGCAGGAGCTGTGGACGGCCATTGAACAACAGACCAATGAGTGGTTGTTGCCACTGAGCCTCAAGCCTGGCCTGGTGGTGTGCGACAATGGGCGAAATCTCGTAGCAGCTCTGGGCCTAGCCGGTTTGACGCACATCCCTTGCCTGGCACATGTGCTGAATTTGGTGGTGCAGAAATTTCTAAAAAACTACCCGGATATGTCAGAGCTGCTGCAGAAAGTGCGGGCCGTCTGTGCGCGCTTCTTACCCTGCTGCTGCTCGCCTGTCTGCGCTGCAGCGGAACTTCCGTCTTCCCGCTCACTGCCACCTATGCGACGTGCCCACAAGGTGGAACTCCACCTTGCACATGCTGGAGAGACTGTGCGAGCAGCAGCAGGCAATAGTTGAGTTTCAGCTGCAGCATGCACGGGTCAGTCGCTCTGCGGAACAGCACCACTTCACCACCAATGAGTGGGCCTCCATGCGAGACCTGTGTACCATATTGCGGTGTTTCGAGTACTCCACCAACCTGGCTAGTGCCGATGACGCTGTTCTCAGCGTTACTATCCCACTTCTATGTCTCCTTGAAAAAACACTTTGGGCGATGATGGAAGAGGATGTGGCACAAGAGGAAGAGGAGCAGGAAGAGGGGTCATTTCCATGGTTATCAGGCCAGTCATTCACAAGTAGCTCGGAGGATGGGTTCCTGCACCAGCATAGGCCAGGTAAAAAAATTTCAAGCCAGGGCATAGTTCTGGAGGATGAGGAGGATGCGGAAGATGATGATGAGGAGGAGGAGGAGGAGGAGGAGGAACCGTGTTCACAGCAGGGTGGCACCCAACGCAGCTCCTGGGCATCACTGGAGCATGGCTGGGGGGATACGGAGGACACAGATGATACACCTCCCACAGAGGACAGCTTGTCTTTGCCTCTGGGCAGCCTGGCACACATGAGCGACTACATGCTGCAGTGCCTGCTCAATGACAGCCGAGTTGCCCACATTTTAACTTGTGCCGATTACTGGGTGGCCACCCTGCTGGATCCCCATTACAAGGACAACGTGCCGTCCTTAATTCCCTCACTGGAGCATGATCGGAAGATGCGCGACTACCAGCACACGCTGGTAGACTCGCTGCTGAGGGCATTCCCAAATGATACAGGGGGCTCTGTGGAAGCACAAGGCGAAGGCGGAGGAAGAGGAAGAGGTCGCCAACGCAGCTGTGGCACCGCCAGCACCTCAGAAGGCAGGGTTAGCATGGCCGAAATGTGGAAAAGCTTTGTCAGCAGCACGCCACAACAAACAGCACCACCAGCTGATATGCAACGTCTTAGCAGGAGCCAGCATTTCATCAACATGGTGGAACAGTATGTGTGCACACACCTACACGTACTGACTGATGGGTCTGCCCCATTCAACTTCTGGGTCTCTAAATTGGGCACATGGCCTGAGCTTGCCCTTTATACCTTGGAGGTGCTGGCCTGCCCTGCAGCCAGTGTTTTGTCTGAACGTGTGTTTAGCACGGCAGGGGGCGTTATCACAGACAAGTGCAGCCTCCTGTGCACAGCCAATGTGGACAAGCTAACGTTTATTAAAATGAACCAGGCATGGATCCCACAAGACTTGTCTGTACCTTGTGCAGAATAGACATTTAGACCGGCCTCACACCTCCTCCTCCACCACCGCCACTTCCACCTACACTGCCACGGTCACGGCCTAGTCAACCTCTGGGCTCCTACTCCACATCCACCTCCTCCCATTTTAATTTTTTTTATGTGATTTTAAGTTATTTCCCTATCCACATTTGTTTGTAGGGCACTTGTCCTACTCTTACCCCCATTTTTCTTACTTTTGCAGCCCTCTAGCCCTTTCCAGGACTTTTTTACAGCCATTTTTGTGCCCAAAAGTTCGGGTCACCACTGACTTCAATGGGGTTCGGGGTCCGGGGTCAAGTTCGGGTCAAGTTCGGTACCGAACCCGAACTTTTCCGCGAAGTTCGGCCGAACCAAATGAACCCGAACATCCAGGTGTCCGCTCAACTCTATCAACCGACTGTCCAACTTTTTCCCAAATTGGACAACGGAGGTTTGGTCTAGCATACTAACGTGAAGCACGTAACCATCCGACCAAGTCGAACGTAGTGACGTGCTACAAGAATATCCTTTGCTACGTGCTACGAGCCACCCTTTGGGCCCCTGCTGCTAATTTCGTGTTAGTAGAAGTTTGGTGAGCGTTGATTCGTGATTTTCAAATCGTTACTGATCGGCCATTCATCAACCAGCCATGTTGGGAGCTAGAGAGAGAAATCTCTGTAATCCCGCGGTTGGTTGAGCCTATGGATGGGGATGACTATATACTAACCCCATGCCTGGGCTCTGCTGTGGGGTTATGACAGATGAATCCCCTTTTTCTTGGCTAACTTTGTTAGGACCCTTTGGTTTGTACTAAACTATCTTATAATGTTGTGAGTGTATATACACTCATGCCTGCACATCATTACTTTCATATTACCATGAACCCCATAGAATCATCTTTATTTATCTCTATTGAGCGCCATTGGGGATTTTCCCTATGGCTACAACTGATTTGCTCTGATCTCTCATTATTACAATCTCTAAGAACCCTTTTTGTTTTTTGTCTTAAAGTAGCCTACACCACTCAGCATCGTGGTATAGGCCCTTATCCACTACAGTACCCTCCATGCTTCACTCTCATGGTCTGCTTGCTTAATGTAAGTCTATTTGTAGGCATAATATGCCACATTACTGTAAAAGTCATTATAGTTGTTTATAGAAAGAATCTTTCATTATTGATTTGTGTCTCATGTCTATGTAATTCCCAAATTTCTTAGCTGGTACATGTAAAGAGCCTTCTGTGGACACACAGCACCCCCCCTCCGTGTGACGTGTATGGGCTGGGGGGCTTTGGCTTGTCCATTGCGATGGCACAAAATGTCAGTTTGTTGAGGTGAACATAATGTTAATGGATGCTTGAAATTACCCCCATTATGATCTGACGTTCTGTAATTTGATATATGAATGAATCTTAAACTTCTTCTCTTTTGTACAGTGCTAAATAATCTATGGGATGCTTGTAAAGTCCCTGATGAAGCCTAATTAAGGTGAAACATGTAGGATGTATACCACTGTACTGTGCCACCTTCCATGAATTTGTAACACAAATGCAAGCTTCTTCAATGTACATGTACTACCTTTTAATATTGTGCAAATGTGCACTTTTTAATCTGTATTAATAAAATATTACCATTTTACATATATTTTTCTGTTTGTTTGCAAATGTTTTGGGCACCCTTATAATCCCATTTATTCTCTTCCCTTCTCCCAAGCCCCCTCCCCCCCCTCCCCCCTTCCAAATCATCTAATATTCAGGGGATGCGGTGCCAGATAATGCTTGTGTCACCACACCAATTTGCCTGAACTCTCTAGAAATCTTGCTGTTGTTGGGCTAGGAGTTCTTGTTTGGAACCAAGTCCAATGCAGGAGGAGGAGGAAGAGGAGTTGTTGGACCAAAAATTGGTTGCTTAATCGTGACCAATTAGGTCATATGTCCTTATTCAGGGAGCTCCAGGAGAATAATCCTGATGATTTTAGGAATTATCTCCAGATGTCAGATCCCTGCTTTAACCACCTCTTGGCGTTGGTGTCCCTCTATATTCAAAAGCAGGACACATGCATGCATGTTTCTATCATGCCTGAGCAAAGGTTCATTGCCACCTTGATCTACCTGGCAATAGGGAGAAGCCTCCAGGACCTGACGTTTACTACTGGGATCTCCCCCCAGGCTCTTGGACTCATTATTCCTGAGACCTGCTCAGCCATCATTCAGGTGCTGCAGAAGGAGTATATTAAGGTAGGTTTCATGTTAATTCTATATGTTTATGCTTGCTAAGCTTGTATTTTCCCTTGTTTTAAACATAATTGGCAAGATTACAATATGCTGTGAATGTCCTCTTTGGCCTCATGCATGTTTTAAGTCAGTGTTTCTCTGTCCTCAAGTCCTCCCAAGAGGCCATGTTTGCGTGTTTTAATTTATCTTGGCCAGGTGCATTCAACCAGAGTCAATGGCTTGGTATTTTGGACAACTGTTTTAGCTAATATAAATTCCCAAAATATGGCCTATTGGGGGTACTTGAAGACAGGATTGCTGCTGTACGATTTTTTAGCTCCTTTTTTCCTCTACACGCCTATTTTCTTATGCTATCCACCACAGCATGTTATCCTGTGTCCATACACACCCAGCCTGGTAACTTCCCAATGATTTGGGTTAGCTACATTTTGTGCCTTACCCCCCAAAAAAGCCCACATTTTTTAACGTTATTTGTGTGTTTTAAATCCTGCAGAATGCCTGATGCCTTCTTATTATGTCAAAGATAATACCCCCCCACAAAAAAAACGTAAAGTCATCATATCAAAATTCTGTATCTCCTGCCATGTAATCTCCCATACAGCCTCTCCATCTTTTGGGGGTCACATTTCCTTAATAATTACACCAACCATGTAGTGCAAGTGCCTGCTTGTTTACTTACTAATTTTACCTCCTAGGTTTAACCTTCTATTATATTATTTGTTTCAATATTAATGGGAAAATGTGATTATGATTGTATAGTGTGTATGTAGCTTTGGATTATGACACTTCTTACCTATCCACTGGGCTGGTAATAGAGGAGGGAATGGCCAAATTACCAACCATTATTCCTGTAGCAAGCTCTAATGGAACCAAACTTTACCTCCCCCCCCCCTGCAAGTTGCCAAATGGTCCACCAGAGGGGGATGAGGAAGTAGAGAAGTTGAGCTTACACCTTGCTTTTTAAATCCTCTTTTAAGTCTTTCCTTATGTTGGCAAAGCATGTTTTGTGTTAAATATGAGTGCAATGTTATGTGCTGAAGTAGTCCTTTTTTTGGGCTTTTCTCCACAGTTTCCTTCCAACCCAGAGCAATAACAGGAGGTTGCAGCCCAGTTTTACAACCGATGGAATTTTCCAACTGTGGGGGTGCTATTGATGGGAAGCATGTCAGGATTGCCCCACCAGCCAACTCTGGCTCATATTATTTTAACTATAAAGGGTTTTGCCGCATAGTCATGTTTGCCATTGTGTTTCCCAACTATGAGTTTCTGTATTTGGATGCTGGTGACAATGCCCTCAACTCTGACAGAGGTGTCATTATGCAGACGGAGTTTTACAGATGGCTCCAGAAAGGCACCCTAAACTTGCCACCTGCAGAGCAAAATGTGGAGGACCTCAATTTTGTGTTTGTGGCAGATGAGGCCTTTGCTCTAGGAGACCATTTGATAAAGCCATTTCCAATGTGCCACCTGACCCCTGAGCAGAGGATATTTAACTACAGACTGTCTCGTACCAGAAGGGTGGTGGAGAATATGTTTGGGAGCTTGGCAAATCGATTCCGGATCTTTTTGACTACCATAAACTTGGCTTTATACAAAATTAACCATGTGGTGTTGTGCTGCTGCATCCTCCACAATTTCCTGCACAAAAATGCAAGCATCTACATGACCTCAATTCAAAGTGACATTGACCCTTCCCTGCCAGGCCCTAGTACAGCAGCTGAAGGCCATCCGTCTTTGTATGCAATGGCGGACCTCCAGAATACCCGTGCTAGCTTGGCCTCCCAGAATGCATGGGAGTTAAGACAAAAATACCTTGAATATTTTGTGGGGAGAGGGGCAGGAATTTATTCCTGATCATGTTTAAGCTACTTTTGGCCTTATAAAGTAATCCTTCGGTTTAAACTACTGTTGTCTGTTGTTTTTCCATGTATACTTGCTCCAAGAGGGAAATTCATTTCTACCTGAGGTGACAATATCATCTTCAGCTAAGTATTCTGGTGTGCTGGGGGTCAGCCACACACACACACACAATGTTTTGGTTCTTCATGCATATGTATGAAGAACCAAAACATGATGCATTGCCCAATTCATCAAATTTTCCCTGCTCAAATTAGCATGAGTTGACAACATGTAAGAGCACATTCTCAATGTAAATACATCAACTTCGTAACTTCGGTAGTTGTTTTTTAAGGTGGTTCTTACAAAAAACAGCTTTCTGGCTAACATATTAGCCACATGAATTCAGTTCCATTATCTATTTTCCCTCCCCAGTGTCACGTGACTTGTTAGTGTTAGAAGGTCTCAGGTGTGAATGGGGAGCAGGTGTGTTAAATTTGGTGTTATCGCTCTCACTGTCTCATTGTCAGGGATGCAAGCATCCAGTGAGGGAAAACAGATCAATTGGCTGCACCTACAGAAATCAGGACCATAGGGATACGTGAAAAAGATATATGCATCCAAAACCAGCACAATAACAATAAACAAAGAAGGTGAATTGTAAAAAAAACAGTAAATGCCCTAACTAACTATTACAAATGAGGAGACACACAACAGAATACCAGCAGAGAAAGGGGACAAAGGGAACAGAAGGCCAGCAGCAACAGGACTCCAGGTTAGGTACAGGAACAAGTATCAGAGGACAGAACAGGCTCAGGCAGGAACACGGCTTGCAGAGCAATACTGAAGCCCTGAACCTTTGTGAAGGGCAGGCTTATATACTCCCAGCAGATCATGTCAGGTGCAGCCTGATAATTAGTAAGTCCATCTGCTGGGAGACACCCGCTGGTGGCCACCAGAACTACACCCTCTGGTGCTGAAAGCAACATTGCCACCTGTAGGTGAGCCAAGTAGTAACACAGGTCCTGACAGCCCCCCCCTAAAGCAGTTGTATGCCCATAAAAAAAAATATATATATATAAAAAAACCTGTAAGGGAAAGGCATAATGAGCTAGTATGCACCGCAATGGTCCCCGCAGAGGGAGTCGACATGTTCCCTCGGGGGATCCTTCCGGGTATGTGGCTCTGGCGCTGTGAGAGCATGTGCACTGGAGCTGTCTTTCTGGCAAGGTCCGGCACTATGCGTTGGGTCTTCGCTGGGACCTCACGGCGCATGCGCTGTGACGTCAGCGGCTGCATTTGCATGCAGGTTTAGGAGATATTCATTTTACCTACAGTTTATTGAGGCCCCAACTAGGAATGACGCTTTGCTGGACCTGGTAATCTCAAACCATGCAGAGCTTATTACCAATAATCATATAAAAGAACATCTGGGTAACAGTGACCATAACATGATTTCATTTAATGTAAGCTGCAAGCAACAAACACACACGGGAAAGATAAAAACACTTAATTTTAAGAGAGCAAATTTTACAAAGATGAGGGCTGCTCTTCAGGACTTAGACTGGGAGGGAATATTACCATCGATGAACACAGAACAGAAATGGGAAATTTTTTTAAAAAATTGTATGCGAACTCACTGCAAAGTATATTCCCATGGGCAATAAATTTAAAAGGCTAAAAAGAAAACCTATGTGGCTCACGGCCAAAGTTAAAAAAGTTATAAATGATAAGAAAAGAGCGTTTAAAAAATATAAAAATGAGGGAACACTATCATCTTTTAAATGTTACAAAGAATATAACAGAATATGTAAAAAGGAAATCAAGGATGCAAAAATTCACAAGGAACGACAGATTGCAAAAGATAGTAAGACAAACCCCAAAAAATTCTTCAAATATATTAATAGTAAAAAGGTCAGGTCTGAGCATGTAGGCCCTTTACAAAATAATCTAGAGTGCGTGACTGGGGACAAAAAGAAGGCAAACTTATTAAATACTTTCTTCAGCTCTGTGTATACAAAGGCGCATGGGGGAGCTCATGCCCACGTCAGGGGTGGTAGTGACACAGCCCAAAACGATCCTCAAAAGGGAAATGGTCCAGAAGTATTTAGACAGAATAAAGGTAGATAAAGCACCTGGACCGGATGGCATCCATCCACGGATCCTAAAGGAATTGAGCTCTGTCATTTCAAAGCCATTGTATCTCATTTTTAGGGACTCCTTAATGACTGGAATAGTACCACTGGATTGGCGTAGGGCCAATGTGGTGCCCATATTTAAAAAGGGATCAAAGTCTTTACCAAGTAACTATAGACCTGTTAGTTTAACTTCTATAGCTGGGAAGATACTGGAGAGTTTAATAAAAGACCACATAGATGAGTTCTTGTTGGATAAAAATATTTTAAGCAACAGACAGCATGGATTCATGAAAGACAGAAGTTGTCAAACAAACCTGATTTCTTTTTATGAGGAGGTAAGTAAAACCTTGGACAGAGGGGTGGCTGTGGACGTGGTATACTTGGATTTTGCAAAAGCGTTTGACACCTTTCTCGACACACGGCTAATGTGTAAGCTAAAGTCTAAAGGCTTGGAAAGATCAATTTGTAAATGGATAGAGAACTGGCCAAAAGACCGAATTCAGAGTAGTGGATGAATATTATTC
>BLSH010255917.1:58024-85254 GCA_018402905.1 Glandirana rugosa
CTCTCCACCACGACGTCGCGACACCCGCTACACATTACGGGTGTCGCGACGGTCCAGTTTTTTATGAGGGGGGGTGGTAGATAAATCGTGGGCGGGTGGTGGGGGGTCGGTGGTAGTCGGTGGGTGGTGGGTGGGTCGCTAGTAATCGGTGGGTGGTGGGTGGGTCGGTAGGTGGGGGGTGGGTAGGAGTGAGTTAGGTAGGAGTGGGTGGGTGGGTAGGTAGGTAGATGGATGGATGGGTGAGCATGGATGGATGGATGGATGGATGGGTGGGTGGGTGAGGATGGATTGAGTGAGGATGGGTGGGGGGTGGATGGCTGGGTGGGTGGTGGGTGGCTAATGATCGCTGGGTGGGTGGTGGGTGGCTGATGGTGGCTGGGGGGTGGTGGGCGGGTGCTAAATAGATGGTGGGGGGGAGTATTTTTTGACCTGGCAGCGCTGTGGGCATTACACATCGCCCACAGCGCTGCAGCACCACCTCTCTCCCCCCTCTCTCCTCTCACACTGCACGTCAATAGACGTCCTCCCAGAATTAAGCAACCGCCCTGTAGACGTCAATTGTCTATGGGGCGGTTGTTAAGTGGTTAAGGCAGACCGACTTTCAAATTATAGTAAAAATTGAACAAATTTTATTAGTACATTAAAAGACAAGGTCATAGAAAAAGACTATGAAACCCAATCTATCCATGAATAAAAACAATTGTACATGAGATCATAGACAGTGAACTTCTCAGAGCCCGACGCGTTTCAGGATCTTGTCCTTTCTTCAGGGGCACTAGTATAGAGAAGTGTATTCTACAATATAATACAGAAGAATTAATATTTGAACATACTTTGAAGGCATAAGAATGCAAAGAAACCATCAAGACAAGTCACAGAAGTACCTTTGGGAAGAAGAGCACATAGAATGATTTGCATGTATCCAAACAACCTCATATACCGTAGTCAGTTGAAGCAACCTGTAAAATGGTGGTTCGAATGGGCCACCGCCACGCCTCCCCAGTCTCCACTGAGCCTCCCAAAAGCTGGCCAGACAGCGTGGGATAATCCCGACTCCTAAGGGAGTACAATAACAGGAGGAGTTTGATCGCACCAAAGTCCCCAGCCAGGTAGTAGAGGACCGGGGTACCTGCAGATTTAAAAGGGAGAGTAATAACTCGATGTCCAAAATACAAAGATTATCAAAAATCTGTATAGCGCTGTATAAATATATATATAAATAATTTGCCCCTTGTTGGCTAGGTAAACAAGTACCGGAATGTGAGATTGTAGAGGACTAGTGTTTTATCCTAATAGTTAAATAAGGCAAGTAATACAAAGAAGGTCATGTAGATATACTCATCCGGCCTTCCATATTAGAAGGAAGGGAACACAAAATATAATTAGAAGTGTTTGGACCAAGCTGCAACAGCCAAGGTATAACACAATACAAAAAGACCCCAGGGAGAGTTATCTGCCTCTCCTAACCAATAATTGGTGGAGGGCGACACACTATCCCTATTTGTTACAAAGCCAATGAGGTAATGGGCACACAGAATTGTGGGTCCATGGGTTAAAATTTGCCCGAGGCATCGGTATAGAAGTATACTCTATATGAATAGCCCTGAATCGGGAGCACCGGTATGATACGAATTCAGCATTGGTGCCCCAAATAATGTCCACCAAGACGTAAATGAATACCCATAGAAAGAGAATATAATAGAAACCAGGAATGTCAGTAAGGTAGACAAAAGTTTGGAAACTATTGATTTACCTGTCCAAGTGAGGAGAAGGGATACAGCGGCAGCATGCAGAGAAGACGGCATGTTCGACTGATCCCTGCCGTTGCCATTTTAAGAGGACGCCAGCGCATGTGCAATGAAGACGCTGGCCCATGACGTCACCAGATGTGGCACCCGATGTTGCCGTCCTGGACATAGGGGGAGGAGCGGGGATATGACAACAAAGCCGGCCATTGGAGGATCCCGAAGTAGGTGTGCACGGCCGCGCCGCAAGTGGAACATGCGAGACGGTCATGCACGCCCACTCCACCGACGCACATAGCGGTATGGAGGCTGAACGGGCAGGAGAAGGGTCGACCCAGTCCCACCTCTGCCCGCCACCATAAGGCCGCCCCCCCCAAAAACCCAAAAGGATCAGGGGGCTTTGTGCGCCAGGTGGTGGCTGGGAAGGCACTGGGGAGAAACAGAAAGCACCAAGTGCATAAAAATATATACAGGAGTAACCTGGTAGGGACCACAGTGAGGAAGGACAGCTGACAACAGCATAGAGGTGATACAATTATACATCATAACATAAGAGCATAGCATGGTGGCCAATGACAGACAATGACATCAAATAATAAGATAATACAGGTAGCGGTGGGAGATATGGCTTGCCAAAAATCTCCGGGCCCAGATGGACTCCCTATTGAGGTATACAAGCGCTATGGACAAATACTACTACCTGAACTACTTAAGATGATTGATTGGGCATCAGAACATAGAGAATTACCTCACTCGATGCGAGAGGCCACAATTGTAGTGATATATAAAGAGGGGAAGGACCCGCTCGAGACCTCCTCTTATCGCCCGATTTCATTATTATGTACAGACATTAAAATCCTGGCTAAGGTCTTGGTGGCAAGGCTAAGTAAGGTTATACAAAAGATAGTTCAATCTGGGTTTATTCCCAACAGATCCACTAGTATAAATATGAGAAGACTATTCTTGAATCTCCAAATAAGGAAAGAGAATACCAGCTCCAGGGCCGTCTTGTCCTTGGATGCCGCTAAGGCTTTTGATAGCCTGGAGTGGGATTATCTCTGGCAGGTCCCTGGAGGCTTTCCGAGTTGGCCCGGCTTTATTGGCTGGATTAAAACTCTATACAGAGATCCACGCGCCAAAGTTCAGGCTAATGGAGTGTGTTTGGAGAGTTTCCGGGTGGCGAGGGGGACGAGGAAGGGGTGCCCATTGTCGCCCCTGCTTTTCGCCCTTGCGATTGAACCATTAGTGATTGCTATTAGAACCTCTACGAAAGTGAGGTGTTTTTCTAGACCCTTTGGGGAAGAAAAAATTGCGCTATACACGGACGATGTCCTGTTGTTTTTGGGGACACATGGACATCTTTGACATTGGTAATGAATATTGTGAAGGAATTTGGGAAACTCACAGGTATTGGCATAAATTAGAAGAAATCAGTTCTCCTGCCGGTGGATACCCACTGTAGCCTCCCGACTGGCGATATCTAGCAAAATAAAATACTTGGGTATTAAATTTACAAACAACCCTTATGATTATATTGCTGACAACCTAGTTCCCCTTCTGAATAAATTTCGAAATAAGTGTCAAATATGGCGGCGCCTTCCTCTCTCGTTGGCTGGCAGGGGCAACTTGATTCGGATAGTCTGGCTACTGCAACTACTGTATGTACTTCATAACTCCCTGGTGTGGTTGCACAAAAAGTGGTTTCAAAAAATTGAAACACGGGGGGGGGCGTGGCTACCGCCGGGGAAGATGGACGCTTAGTCTGAAAGCTCCGCTCAGCCACCTGGGACAATCAACCACTACGGGTATCCCCAGCGAAACAGACTGCCACAAGCTGCCCCAGAGAGCGACTGAAAGCCCGAAGGATGACCCGAAAGAAGAAAGAAATCACCCAGGTGAAGAAACTGGCCAGTTTCTTCCTAAACAGCATGGAGCGGCCTAGCCAATATGGCGGCGGGCAACGTTCGCAACACACTCGTGGATCGCAATACGTTCGTGGAACGGAAGCGGCGCAAGAGCACAATAAGAACGAACATCCGAAGCTGAGACAAGTGGGAAACCCGGAAAGCGGTGACTCGTCCGGATCCCCATCACCATCCACCCAAAGCCATGTTAAACAAAGGCCACGCATAGACCAGCAAGGAGAAGATTCTGACATGGAGTTAAGCGGCATGCAAGCAAGCAGCGACACACACCAAGCTGCTACAGATCCCTTAGCCATGCTGCCAGCACTAGGAGAACCAATCTCAGACATAACCCTGAAAGGCATGCTGATCTCACTTAGATCTGCATTGCAAACTGACATAAGGGACTGCATAAAACAGTTTCAGCAAGAACTCTGTGAAATAGGAGACAGGGTAGCACACACAGAAACGTTTATAGATAAAATCACTACATCCTTTAACTCCATGGTAGACGTACACAACGAACAAGCGGAGGAGATCAGATGGTTAAAAGCTAAATTATCAGATCTAGAGGACAGAGAAAGAAGGAACAACTTAAAAATCCGAGGCATACCGGAATCTGTTCCTCAAGACAAACTACAGAGATATGTGACGGACTTGTTCATCAAAGTAGCACCTACCCTATCTACATCTGATCTAACACTTGATCGAATTCATAGACTACCCAAACCCTCCTATCTACCCTCGGATGTCCCAAGAGATGTCATCATGAGAATGCACTACTTTAGATCTAAAGAGATGATCACACTAGCCTTTAAAAAATCCACAGATTTGCCAAGTGAATTTAAAGGGCTGCAAATGCTACCTGACTTATCCAAGCATACTCTCATGAGGAGGAAAAATTTAACAACAATTACTAAAGCCCTAAGGAACCATAACATTCCGCACCGCTAGAAATACCCAGCAACCCTGTCGGTTAGTTATAACGGCAACGCGACCAAGATCACAACCTTAGAGGAAGGGCTGCAAGCACTGAGGCAATGGGGAATTCTACCCTCTCCAACCCATTCCACATCAACCCACCCGCCCACATTAAACCAATTGGAAGAAGAATGGCAAGTCGTATCTCGTAAGAGGCCAGCTAAGGCCAAGCATTAAAGTGGAAATACCTGATACCCTCACCGCGACCACAATACCCACAACATGTCCCAGGCCACAGGATGATCACATATCCAAATGGCCCCAGTAACTATTTCAACAGGTTATTCTGTTACCGGATCTACGTTGAGATCCCTTTTTTACGTTTTTTCTTTTTCCTTTTCTTTCTTATTTTTCCTTCTGTTCCTTCTACAAGTTAATGATTCCAACACTGCAGCATTGGAAACCATTGAAGCACCACTATCTCCCCTCCCCAAGAAACACCATGTCCTATGTACATCCGTCAGCATTATTTTTATACAGCAAAGCTTCAATCTCTATAAATGACAATCACATGCTTCTCGATAAATGCCAACGGGCTTAACCACCCTGCTAAAAGATTCTCCCTTTGGAAGGAAGCCGCAAGCAACAAGGCTGATATAATCAGTGTACAAGAAACTCACTTCCAGCAGATGAACAACCCCACCTGCAACCACAAAGACTATCCACACATGTTTATGGCAAATGGCCCTCGGAAAAATAAGGGAGTACTGATGGCGTTTAAAAGCACATTGAACTTTAAACATAAAGACACAATACCGGATAAAGAAGGGAGATACATCATTATCACCTGCGATGTCAATGATATCCGTTCACATTTGTTACAGTGTATGCTCCCAATACATATCAGGTGAGATTATTCAAAAGACTCTTAAGGATCATCTCCAAGTACAAATACGGCCACCTACTGATCTGTGGAGATTTTAACACAGTGATAGACCCTGAACTTGACTCCTCTTCAAACCCAAGGCACAGAAACTCCCCACTCGGGTATATGCTGCACAAAGAAGGATTATATGATGTGTGGAGATGCCAGCATGCACTCGAAAGAGACTATACATTTTACTCCTCCACGCATCGATCATACTCCCGCATTGATGTAATGGTAACAGACCTGTGGCTCCTCCAAAGGACATCTTCCTCCCATATTGAAGACATAACATGGTCAGACCACGCAGCCACGAGGATGTCTTTGGAGGAACAGGGTCCTAAAAACCAGGCATCTATTTGGCGATGCAACTTGAAAACGTTACAAAACCCCAAATCCAAATCGTATGTCTCCCAGCATCTCCGGGAATTTTTCCAGCTAAATGCCTCATCGGTGACAGACCCATGGGTCATTTGGAACACCCACAAAGCTTTCATAAGGGGTATTTGCATTCAACAAAATTCTAGAGCCAAAAAAGAACACAACAAAAAATTAGAGGAATTACCTTCAGAAATCCGCATATTAGAGACCAAAAACAAAAACAAACCCAATCTAGCGACCTCTGATAGCCTCCATAGGCTCAGAACGTCTCTACGTTCCTTACTATTAGAACAATACGACCATCATTTCAGAAAACTAAAAATCACCTCATACTCTCAAGCGAACAAGATAGGGAAATTTTTAGCAAACCAAATCAAAGTAAAACAAGCTAAAGTAAGAATTCCATACCTAATCCACCACTCCCATCACCACAAAATTAAACACCCCCAAGAAATAGCGAACGAATTTGCTGATTACTATGGGGCTCTGTATAATCTGAAAGAGGACCCAAACACCCCACAACCCTCTCTAAATGCTATACAAAACTTCCTGGAGAAAATCTCCCTACCAAAGCTCACAGAAGAACAGCTACAAGCACTGAATGCACCCATTACCCCTTCTGAAATGACCAAAATCATAAATTCTCTCCCCAAAGGGAAGTCCCCTGGTCCAGACGGACTTCCCAATGAATATTATAAACTATTCAAAGATGAACTAATACCACACTTATCAGAGGTAATGGCCAAAGCCACTACTACATCCTCCTTACCCCCCGGAGATGCTGAGGGCCTACGTTGTTACTCTTCCCCTAAGCCAGGTAAAGAACCAACTTCGGCACCCAACTTTCGACCCATTTCATTGCTTAATTGTGATGTTAAAATTATTGCTAAAATACTGGCCAAAAGAGTGATGAGAGTACTACCTTCAATCATCAAAAGAGACCAAACGGGTTTTGTCACAGGTCGCCAAACAGTGGACGCCACTAGGAGGGTAATAAATATAATCCATCAAGCTGAACAAACCCGAACGCCTTCTCTGCTCCTAGCTTTGGAAGCAGAGAAGGCATTCGACAGGGTACACTGGGTATATATGTCGGAAGTACTTGCCAAATTCGGCTTTAGTGGTCCTATCAAATCAGCCATCCTCTCTCTGTATTCGCACCCATTGGCGCAAGTTTACACCTCAGGGGCCCTATCCAAAACATTCCATATCTCCAATGGGACTAGGCAAGACTGCCCACTCTCCCCGGCCGTATTCAACCTGGTCATTGAACCTTTGGCAGAAGCCATCCGCTCCCATCCCTCTATTTCAGGTTTTCAAATCCAAAGCCAACACCATAAGATATATCTATTTGCAGATGATATCATTTTAATGCTTACGAATCCCCTAACAATCTCTGACAATTGCACATCAAGTCTTACAACAATTCAGTACCATTTCATACTATAAGGTAAATACTTTAAAATCCACCATCCTAGAATTAGGAATACCCCCAAAGATCAAGCAACAAATTCAAACCACCCTTCCATTTCCCTGGAGCTCAGATGGGCTTAAGTATTTAGGTATAACTCTAACCCCCAAGACCTCTCAACTAAATGCCTTCAACGTACCCCCATTACTGTCCAAAATATCGAAGGAATTAGACAAAATCTCCAAAGTTGAATTATCCTGGGGAGGTAGGCTCCCAATTACGATAAAATCAACCCTTGCGGCATGGAGAATCATGAATACCCAACATGATTCTTATGACTTGAATCAGGGAATCAACATTCCCCTATCAATTCTAAAACTGCTAATCCCAATGCTATCCACGACTTCCCTAGAATCTAAAGGTATCCGAACAATATCACAACTCTATAGCAACAACTCTTTAATAAATGTAAATTCCTTAACTAGACAACTTGATCTCTCACAAATAGAGGTATTCACCCTCACCAGAATCCATACGTTTTTATCCAAGTACCCAATTGGGAAACTTCTAACTGATTCAAAGATATGGAACCACTATCATTCTCCAACAAAAAAATCCAAAGACATATCCATAATATATAACACACTCCAAGGAGGCGATACATTCCATAAATCAACCCCCATGCAAAACTGGGAAAAAGACCTAGGACAAACATTTACCCCTGATCAATGGAGCAAAGCCATATGCTCCTTAAGACACTCATCTCACTGTGAATCGCACTGGGAAACATTTCTGAAATTACTGAATAGGTGGTATTACACACCCTTTAGGATAGCAAGATTCTACCCCACAAGTTCCCCACTATGCTGGAGAAATTGTGGGCAAGTAGGGAATCTAATGCACATTATATGGGAATGCCCAATGGTAAAGAGCTTTTGGAACCAAATCTTCAAAACCATCGCAACATGTACAGGAATACTAAACAAACCAAAACCAGAATTAGCTATTCTAGGAATAGGTATTGATATATATACCCCAAATCTCATTGGCCAGTTATTACACATATCTTAATAGCTGCGAGATTGTTAATTCTCCAGCAATGGAAAACACCCCAAGTTCCCAACACTTCAGAAGTGATACTAATGGTTAATGCCCACAAGGCACTAGAAAAAGCCATTGCATCTAGCACCCTATCACTAGACAGATTTCTAGATTCATGGAAGATATGGCCATATGCTTAAGTAAAAACTGACAATTCTGACTCAGATGTACCATGTGGTTAATCCATTTTGTAAATACCCAATGTGTGACCCTACAGGAGTATAGACAGAGTGCTCCTCTACTCCTACCACAGTGTGTACCCATTAAGGGGTGGTGGGGATGGAGGGGCAACATACGGAATTATCTCCTCCGATAATGGGTCACCAATCGCTACAGAATAAGAACAAGTATAACGTGTAAGACGGTATAAGTGGGAGGCTTAAAAACTGCTGCTATGTAAGTGTTGATGCTATGTAAATGTTGTTTACGTTGAGGCTGATGTTATCTTGATAATGTCTAAACTACTCAGCAAATCATAAACAATGTCTTAATCATATATAGTACGTATGTACCCCTGTATCCTACTGTCAAATCATTGAACTGCCTCTGTAAACACAAAAATTTTGAGATAATGTTATTGACATGAAAATTTTTTAAATAAAAATTGATTGTTAAAAAAAAATTGAAATAATTTTCCGAGACTTGATATGGAAGGGAGGAGTGGCAAGAATTTGTCTGAGCACTTTCCAATTAAAACCGAGAGAGGGAGGCATGGACCTCCCGCATCCCAGGAATTACTATCTAGCTGCTCAGCTCCAACAGTTGGTGGGTTGCGGAGCCCAGGGAGGACATGGGACAAATGGTCATCTGATGCTGGAGTTTACTCCACATAGTACGATTCTTGAAGCATTGGAGGCTAGCTCATTCTCCCCTGGCGTTCCAACATTGGCAATGATAGTTAAGATCTGGACATTGGTTAAAGCCCAAATGGGAGCTAGAGGAGCCATGACAGAATATACCCCATTATGGAACAATAGAAACTTGAAAGAGCTTACTGAAATTGGTGTACTCAGGACATGGCAAAACAGGGGTATCCTTCACTTCTCTCAGTTATATGAGGGGGTGTACATGAAATCCTTAAAGAACCTGAGGGAAGAATTTGATATATTGAAGCACTCATTTTTCAGATATTTACAGGTTAGACACGCCCTAAATGCACAGTTTGGGAATCGACCAATAGAATGGAGGGAAGTAACCCCTCTAAAAAAAGTAGTGGAATCAGCCTCTGTGAAAGGCATGATTTCTACATTATATAAAGAGCTGAGCAAAAGCAGGGAGACGGATGGGACAGAACTCAAAATCAAGAAGAAATAGGAAGAGGCTATAGGGACAATCTCTTCAGAGCAGTGGGGAAATATACTAGACTCAAGTGACCTGGTGTCCATAGCCCTGTCTTAGAGACTGTCACATCTCTTCCTACTTCACAGGGTGTATTATACCCCCCAGAGGCTGTTCAGATTTGGGAAAAGACAAAATGACAAATGCCCCAGATGTCATAATGTGGGAGATTAATGCATATGGTCTGGAGATGCCAAAGCTGAATAGATACTGGGAGAATATAATAAAATCAATAAATAGGATTTTTAAGACTTCAGTAGAAAAGGACCCATCACTGTGTATACTGGGAAACGGGCTAACAGACAAAGGAAGAAAGAGACTACCGATTGCCATAATGAGTTTTCTGTTCCAGGCTCAGAATTGGCAATCAATGGTCCCCCCGACTATAGAACAGTGGTTTAAATCTGTAGATGAAACCATGTGGATAGAGAGAAGTGTATTTGTCAAAAGGAGCAACCAGGGTGGATTCTGGAAGAAATGGATGCCATGGTTGATCCACAAGGGACTGTCAGTGTAGCAGAAATAGGACAATTAACTCCAGACAGAAGGTGATAGATATGGGATGGATAAGGTGTAAGAAAGGGGTGCGAATGAGAGGTAGTGTGGTGGAGTTAGGGACAGAAAAATGGCTATACACATTGCATTGTAATTAAAGTTATAAATAGCAGTAAAGGACAAGAAAGAATGATGTGTAAGTGGGGGAGGAGTGGGAAGAAGCTGAGAGCAGTCTAGGGTGAGGTTGGGTGAAATTGTAAATTTTCTTTTACTTTTTGATACGTATTATATGGGTTTAAGAGAAAATAAAGCAGAAAAAAAGGAGATTAATACCACAAACATGTGACTAAACCGGAGGCTCGTATGAAAGACATGCTGAATTTACTCTCTCCTGGTAGGATACTGAAGTGGTTAAAAAAAAAAAAAAAAAGAAGATAATGCAGTTTCTTATGTGATGCTACAAGCACATTGTCTATACAGTAAACAGTAATAGTAACCGATAATACAGTTTCCAATGTCATATTAAAAGCATATTAACCATACAGTCAGCAATAATAATATATAAATGACCAGTGAGAAAACAAGAAACAGAAGGGGGATTCCCCAAGAGCATGTCGGGATAAATAAATCTTGCCCTAAACAGTGAGAGGACCTGTATGGATGACTGCAGGCCCCGAGGGGCTTGATAAAGTGCTGAGTAACCCTCTAAGTAGGTTCTTTTTCACAGCCCCCAGATGAGAACCCCTCCAAAAATGGACGGAAACTAAGTTGGGTGTTCAACCCTGGGGGCCAACTTAGTTTCCGTCCATTTTTGTCATGGTACCGACGTCTTCATTGTGCATGCGTCGGCGTCCTTGTAAAATGGTGACGGCAGGGATCAGTCAAATGTGCCGTCTTCTCTGCATGCTGCCGCCGTATCCCTTCTCCTTACTTGGACAGGTAAATCAATCGTTTCCAAACTTTTGGCTACTTTACTGACTTTCCTGGTTTCTATTACATTCTCTTTCTATGGGTATTCATTTACATCTTGGCTGACATTATTTGGGGCACCGATGTTGAATTTGTATCATACCGGCGCTCCCGATTCAGGGCTATTCATATAGAGTATACTACTACACCGATGCCTCAGGCAAATATTAACCCATGGACCCACAATTCTGTGTGCCCGTTACCTTATTGGCTTTGTAACAAATAGGGATAGTGTGTCGCCCTCCACCAATTATTGGTTAGGAGAGGCAGATAACTCTCCCTGGAGTCTTTTTGTATTGTATTATACCTTGGCCGCAGCTCGGTCCAAACACTTCTAATTATATTTTGTGTTCCCTTCCTTCTAATATGGAAGGCCGGATGAGTATATCTACATTACCTTCTTTGTATTACTTGCCTTATTTAACCATTAGGATAAAACACTAGTCCTCTACAATCACACATTCCGGTACTTGTTTACCTAGCCAACAAGGGGCAATTTATTTATATATATATTTATACAGCGCTATAAAGATTTTTGATAATCTTTGTATTTTGGACATCGGGTTATTACTCTCCCTTTTAAATCTGCAGGTACCCCGGTCCTCTACTACCTGGCTGGGGACTTCGGTCAGATCAAACTCCTCCTCTTATTGTACTCCCTTAGAAGTCTGGATTATCCCAAGCTGTCTAGCCAACTTTTGGGAGGCTCAGTGGTGACTGGGGAGGCATGGCGGTGGCGGTGGCCAATTTGGACCACCATTTTACAGGTTGCTTCAACTGACTACGATATATGAGGTTGTTTGGATACATGCAAATCATTCTATGTGCTCTTCTTCCCAAAGGTACTTCTGTGACTTGTCTTGATGGTTTCTTCGCATTCCTATGCCTTCAAAGTATGTTCAAATATTAATTCTTCTGTATGATATTGAAGAATACACTTCTCTATACTTGTGCCCCTGAAGAAAGGACAAGATCCTGAAACACGTTGGGCTCTGAGAAGTTCACTGTCTATGATCGCATGTACAATTGTTTTTATTTATGTATAGATTGGTTGTCATAGTCCTTTTCTATGACCTTGTCTTTTAATGTACTATTAAAATTTATTCAATTTTTACTATAATTTGATAGTCGGTCTGCCTTTAAAGTCCCAATTATTTTTGGGGGTATTACTGTGTTTGACATTTCAAGTCTAGGAATGACGGCAGTATGGTTTCGACACCAGGGTGGTTTAACTCACTAAAAAAAATTGAAGGATAAATCCAAATGCTGGTGTCAGAATGCTAGTCTTTTGTATTTTGAAATATTCAATTAGCAACAGTGAGGAAATGTAAATTTGGTATGATTGATTATACTCTAATAATGTCTCATTTTTATACACAGGAAAGTGTCACAGAAACTAAATGAGGGTTTAATGGCAGCAAATATATATGTAGCGTCAGCAAATAGTAATAGAGTAAATGGTATAAGACTCAAATACTGATTCTAAGTTTCAAAATTTATTAGCATAGGCTATACATATGTTCATGCTTAAAAACAGGAGCTCTTCTTATGCAGACATAGGACATATACATTGCATGAAAATAAATGCTGAAAAAGAACATATAAAGTAATATACAGCTAAGGCTGCGGCTGATCTCCAACGCGTTTCGAACTTTAGTGGGAATATACAGGTCTTCCTCAGGGAGAAGTATTCTTTTCTACAAAAGTAGCAAAAATTATGAAATTTAACAATAGTATTCAATTTATGCAGTCATCGTGTTTACACACATTACAAGACTTATATTTACCAGAGAGCATTAACTGCAAGGCACCAGTCCTAATCAACCAGAGTCAGGATAAAAACAACAAAACAGCAAACTTCATCCAGCGTTAGCCCTGTCCCCTCATGCGGATATCTCACCTCAGGCCCGGAGCTTACAAGGAACCACACTCAGTCCCTTCATGATGGAAGGGATGTTGCGGTGTACTGCAAATGACTGTCTCTTAAAATATTAAATTAAATTGGTCAGATATCCTCATTGTTGTGTATGCTGATGTTTAGATAGACAGAGTGTATATGCCTTGCCCCACAGAGGAGAGATAAGCTATTTGTGAGGCTTACCAGAGATTTTTATTCTCAGTATATTCCATTTGGTATAGGTTACCAATGGGGATATAGGAAGCCTTGAAAAGACATGTGAGATAGAGTGAAAATATGTTAACTATCAAAAATGTGTACCAAATAGGAAACATATGGTGGGCTGAGGAGAAAGAAACTTAGACATGGGAGTGATGGAGGATGTGCAGATGTGATGTGTTGGATGGGGAAACGGGTGGAGAGGTGGAAGGTAAGGGAAGGGAAGGGAAGAGGAAAAGGAGGAAGGGAAAGAGTGAACGAGAAGTAAGAAAAGAAACAAAGGTGGAAAAGGGGGAAAGGGGGAAAGAGAGGGGGGAGGGGAGCAGGGGAGAGGAGCACAGCATGATGGAGGGGGGGGACCAGAAGGAGAGAAAAGAAGAAAAAAAAAAATGAGCAGGTGAGAGAAAAGGAGGGGGGGGGGGGACATGCAGGAAAGGGGAAAAGGAGGGATGGGTGGGGGAGTGGGAAGGTGGGAGAGTGGATGAGTAGGGTGGAGACGTGAGGGAAGATGCTGAGGTGGGGGGAGGGGCATGGAAAAGGGAGGGGGAATGGGGGGGGAGAGAAGAAAAAGAGGTGAAGGGAGGGGGAATGGGGGGGAGAGAAGAAAAAGAGGTGAAGGGAGGGGAAGGGCGAGGAGAGGAGGGAGGGGAAAAAAGTTGGATGGAGCTGGGAGAAAAATGAAAAAGGGAAATGGGAAGAAAGTGGGGAGAGAAGACGAACTGGAGCAACACAAGACGGAAGGAAATGAGGGAAGGGAGGACGTGGAAGGGAAAGGTATCACCATAAACCTTGCAAATAATCACAAACTGGCGAAAGTACAAGCATAATGTGATAAACAGTGGCATATACAATATCTCACAAAAGTGAGTACACCCCTCACATTTTTGTAAATATTTTCTTATATCTTTTCATGTGACAACACAGAAGAAATGACACTTTGCTACAATGTGAAGTAGTGAGTGTACAGCTTGTATAACAGTGTAAATTTGCTGTCCCCACAAAATAACTCAACACACAGCCATTAATGTCTAAACTGCTGGCAACAAAAGTGAGTACATCCCTAAGACCCCTTTTACACTGAGGCGCTTTACAGACGCTATTTAGCTAAAAATAGCACCTGTAAAGAGATTCAAAAGTCACTCCCCATCCACCCCAACATGAAAGCCAGAGTGCTTTCACACTGGGGCTGTGCGCTTGCGGAACATTACAAAAAGTCCTGCAAGCAGCATCTTTGGAGCGGTGCGGTGAGCAGTAATGTACCGCTCCTCCACCACCCCTGCCCATTGAAAACAATGGGCAGCGCTTCCGAAGCGGCTGAACACCACCTCGGAAGCGGCCCTTTTAACCCCATTTTAACCACTTGTGGTGGGTTAAAAGCGCACTGCTCCCGCCACCGTAGCGCTGCTCTAACAGCGCTAAATGTGAACGGGGCCTAAGTCATAATGTCCTAATTGGGCCCAAAGTGTCAATATTTTGTGTGGCCACCATTATTTTCCAGCACTACCTTTACCCTCTTAGGCATGGATTCACCAGAGCTTCACGGGTTTCCACTGGAGTCCTCTTCCACTCCTCCATAACGACATCATGGAGATGGTGGATGTTAGAGACCTTGTGCTCCTCCACCTTCACTTTGAGGATACCCCATAGATGCTCAATAGGGTTTAGGTCTGGATACATGCTTGGCCTGGCCATCACCTCTACCCTCAGATTCTTTAGCAAGACAGTGATCATTTTGGAGGTGTGTTTGGGGTCGTTAACATGTTGGAATACTGCCCTGTGGCCCAGTCTCCGAAAAGGAGGGGATCATGCTCTGCTTCAGTATGTCACAGTACGGCAGCACTCATGCATCCCCAGACCATGACACTCCCACCACCATGCTTGACTGTAGGCAAGACACACTTGTATTTGTACTTCTCACCTGGTTCCTGCCACACACGCTTGGCACCATCTGAACCAAATAAGTTTATCTTGGTCTCATCAGACCACAGGACATGGTTCCAGTAATCCATGTCCTTAGTCTGCATGTCTTCAGCAAACTGTTTGCGGGCTTTCTTGTGCATCATCTTTAGAAGAGGCTTCCTTCAGGGATGACAGCCATGCAGACAAATTTGATGCAGTGTGCGGCGTATGGTCTGAGCACTGACAGGCTGACCCCACACCCCTTCAACCTCTGGAGCAATGCTGACAGCACTCATACGTCTATTTCCCAAAGACAACCTCTGGATATGACTCTGAGCATGTGCACTTAACGTCTTTGGTCGAACATAGCAAGGCCTGTTTTGAGTGGAACCTGTCCTGTTAAACCACTGTATGGTCTTGGCCACCATGCTGCAGCTCAGTTTCAGTGTCTTGGCAATCTTCTTATAGCCTAGGCCATCTTTATGTAGAGCAACATTTTTTTTTTCCGATGCTCAGAGAGATCTTTGCCATGAGGTGCCATGTTGAACTTCCAGTGACCAGTATGAGAGAGTGACAGTGATAAAACCAAAATTAAACATTCAAAACCTGAGACCTTGTAACACTAAAGAGTCATATCACACCGGGGAGGGAAATGGCTAATTGGGCCCAATTTGGACATTTTCATTTAGGGGTGTACTCACTTTTGTTGCCAGCGGTTTAGACAATAATGGCTGTGTGTTGAGATATTTTTGAGGGGACAGCAAATTTACACTGTTATACAAGCTATACAATCACTATTTTATATTGTAGCAAATTGTCATTTCTTCAATGTTGTCACATGAAAAGATATAATAAAATATTTACAATAATGTGAGGGGTGTACTCACTTTTGTGAGATACTGTAGGTAACAGGTAATGAGTTACCTGAATATTCAAGAAGTGTATGAATGGTGGTGTAGGTCACCCCCAGAGCTGGGGGAAAAAAAAGCAAAGATAGATATTTGCTGTGAATAAAAAGTGAATTTTTTGTAAGAGGGTGAACCCGGAATAATTGGTGTACACGCCACCACTCCACTATAAGAACATGCATAACAAGCTTTGCTCTGGCAGTATTGGCAGTTCACTTTCTCAATCCAATTTCTCTTTTTTCATTTTATTCACAGCATCTCATATCTTTTATTTTGCCTTGGTGAACACTTCATATATAAACCTTATATCTGGTTACCTGTAAGTATACACCTTCACATTAATCTAACTTTTAGCATATATACACATTCATAGCATTATGGCGTGTACACCAATTATTCAGGGTTTACCCTCTTACACCTCGGAATCACGTTATTATCACATTATGCTTGCACTTTCGTCAGTTTGTGATTATTTGCAAGGTTTATGGTGATGCCTTTCCCTTTCATGTCCTCCCTTCCCTCATTTCCTTCCGTCCTGCGTTGCTGCAGTTCGTCTTCTCTCCCCACTTTTTTCCCATTTCCCTTTTTCTCCCACCTCCATCCAACCTTTTTCCCCTCCCTCCTCTCCTCGCCCTTCCCCTTCCTTCACCTGTTTTTCTTCTCTCCTTTCTTTCTTCTCTTCTTCCCCCCCTTTCCGTTCCCCCCCCCTTTTCCATGCCCCTCCCATTCCCTCTTCCCACCTCTGCATCTTCCCTCACGTCCCCACCCTTCCCATCGACCCTCCCACCTTCCCACTCCCTCACCTATGCCTCATTTTCCCCTTTCCTGCATGTCCTTTTCTTTTTCTTCTTTTCTCTCCTTCTGCTCCCCCCCCCTCTCCATCATGCCGCACTCCTCTCCCCTCCTCCCCTCTCCCCCCCTCCCTCTCTTTCCCCCTTTCCCCCTTTTCCACCTTTGCTTCTTTTCTTACTTCTCGTTCTCTCTTTTCCTTCCTCCTTTTCCTCTTCCCTTCCCTTACCTTCCACCTCCCCACCCGTTTCCCCATCCATCACATCACACCTGCACATCCCCCATCACTTCCATGTCTAGGTTTCTTTCTCCTCAGCCCACCATATGTTTCCTATTTGGTACACATTTTTGATAGTTAACATATTTTCACTCTATCTCACATGTCTTTTCAAGGCTTCCTATATCCCCATTGGTAATTTATACCAAATGGAATATACTGAGAGTAAAAATCTCTGGTAAGCCTCACAAATAGCTTATCTATCCTCTGTTGGGCAAGGCATATACACTCTGTCTATCTAAACATCAGCATACACAACAATGAGGATATCTGACCAATTTAATTTAATAATTTATGAGACACTCATTTGCAGTACACTGCAACCTCCCTTCCATCATGAAGGGACTGAGTGTGGTTCCTTGTAAGCTCCGGGCCTGAGGTGAGATATCCGCATGAGGGGACAGGGCTAACCCTAGATGAAGTTTGCCGTTCTGTTGTTTTTATCCTGACTCTGGTTGATTAGGACTGGTGCCTTGCAGTTAATGCTCTCTGGTAAACATACGTTTTGTAATGTGTGTAAACATGATGACTGCATAAATTGAATACTATTGTTAAATTTCATTCTTTTTGCTACTTCTGTAGAAAAGAATACTTCCCCCTGAGGAAGACCTGTATACTCCCACTAAAGGTCGAAATGCGTCGGGATTCAGACGCAGTCTTAGCTGTATCGTATACTTTATATGTTCTGTTACAGCATTCATTTTCATGCAATGTACATGTCCTATGTCTGCATAACCGGAGCTCCTGTTTTTAAGCACGAACATATGTATAGTGTCATGAAACCACAGTAAACATTTTGTCTTGAAACCACAGCAAACGTTCATGTCCTATCTGTTGCCTACCTTTGCTGCATGTGTTCAGTTAAAGGCCGGGCCTCCCTTACCTGTGTGCTTTAGTAGGCCCTCCTCAGCTGTCTCCACTCCAGGCCTTAATTGGAGACAGGATATAACACCTGGCTGTGTTAGGCTGCATTGCTGGTCAACGTTTGTTCGTGTTTGGCTTGTGTGTGTCAGTCTCCATTGGTTTCTCTGAGTCTTATCCGTGTACTGTTTCTTGGCTTGTCTGACTATTCCTTCCTGCCTGATACCTCGATCTTCGGCTCGTCTACGGTTTCTCCTGTCTTCTGGTTGCCCTGACCCTTCGCTATCCTTCTGACCATTCTTACTGTTCCTGTGCTGCTGCTTCCCCTCTACCACCTGGGACCAGGCAGAGCGTGAGCTAGGGGACCCTGGGGGCCACGACCTGGATCCAGTTGCAGCCAAATCCATCCTCACCACTAGAGGCTCTGGTGAACACCCACTGGCTCTTAGACTCCACGCCCTGGGGAAACCAATGCACTAGCTCCCTGAGTTTCATTGTCCGTGCTCTAGGGGGCTCTCTCCCCATATCAGCCAGTACTACTTAGCAGCAGTCAGCCATAGGTCCACTATCTCGTGGTGCGCTACACTCCAGTGGAACGCACCTGTCACCAGACCCCATTGGAGTTGTGACATATAGTCTATGCTAATACATTTTAAAACTTAGAATTAGTATTTGAGTCTTATACATTTACTCTATTACCATATGCTAACGCTACATATATATTTGCCGCCATTAAACCCTCATTGGGGGATTCTCCTACCATACATATTAAACCAAGGGGAAGGCAGCACTCTCTCCCTCGCAACCAGTACCTACTTGCCCATGCTAGTGTCACAGCTGCATCTTCCCTGGCTGTGGAGTCACAGATCCCTCCCCTGCATGTTGGTGGCATAAGAGCAAAAAAAAAGCAGCAATGTGGATGACTGCGCTTCAGCTTTCTTCACCAAGGCCTCAGCAGTCCTCCAGAAAGAGCCTGAAGAGGAGGAATCATTTGCAGCATATACTGCAGCAAACCTCCGCCACATGAACTGCTACCAAAGGGGCAAGGCTGAGGAACTCTTAACACAGGTGCTGAGCAGGGGGGAGAGAGAGCTCCTCAATGATGACACACATCTGTCCAACTATGTGCAACAAGATAAGTATAAGACAGATTGGCGCTGCCTGTACAAAAATGCTTATATCAAATTATACAAAAACTATATACCAATACCAATAATATATGAATGAATATGACACATGGATAATTAAGAGTCAAAAAATCAAAAAATATATGTATACATATCCAGCTTCCAGTCTGTGACAATAATATGATTGAAGGCTCAGAGATGCAACAGAATCAATGTCCAATGCACCCTCCGTTGTGACTAATCATATGGAGCTGCTTATAAAACCGTCCTGCTGGAGGGAATGGTTAGCGCGGGTATCCCCAGTGTCCAAATCGGCCACTTGTGCGTCTACCTTCTATGCAGCAGCTCGTTCTCGTAAATGCATATAGGAGAAAGGAGAACACAATAGTGTGATACTGTTTGTATAAAAACTATGGCACCTGTGTGCCGCCCGTACTCACACTTTCAAAGTCAGAAAAAGCATGCAGATGCTAGCATTTGCTAGCAGGGAGATCTCCGTGATGCCGAATGAATTGGTAGTGGATGAGCGTTGTGACGTCTCAGGCTCCGCTTACGCGTTTCGTCACCAGACGTCTTCGGAGGCGACCTGTCCAACTATGTGGCTCCACGTACACCACCTCCACCACCTCAACAGCCACCCCACCCACCACAGCAGCAAACCAGTGGTAACATGTTCTCCATGGGCCCCGACAACAGCCATGGTCTGGTGATTATACCTAATACCCCCATTCATTTTTGTTTTGTTTTTCTGTAAACTTTTTTTGGTTTGGTTTATTTGCCACATTTTGGGAATATAATGTACTTTTTGTTGCTGTTTTATTTTTGTTTGGTGACAGATACCTTGTCGAATTTACTTTCTATGTTTTTTGGCTTCACAATAAAGAGTATTGTGAAGAAGAATACTTGCCTATGTTTTTTTAATTCAAATTACAGGTTTGAAGTAGGAAGTTACATTAAAAAGAAAAGTACTAACAATTACCAGGGGACAAAAATATAGTTATATTTTTATTGTTTAAATATCAGGGATAATGATAGTGTATAAACAAGAAAAAACAAGAATAATGTGAATAATATTTATATCACTACAAAACAAATGTCAACATATATGTATCAAAAAATTGGAAAAACATATGTAAATTTAAACAAATCTATACATATGAAATAGTTGACACCGCGGCAGCTGGTTGGACCAAGATGGCCACCGGTGCGGTCTAATGGACGAACCAAGCCTCCAGAAAGCTGATCCACCACCCAGATCAGCCGCCAGTGAGGTGAGCCAACCCCCCACATCCCCTGGGACGGTCTCAGAAACTAAGTGTATCAACATTGAAGTTTATATAAGGATCTCCAACCCTTTTTCCCACCACCGCTTGATATCTGCTGAAGGAAGGTAGGCCTCACACCCTGTTTTGTGCCTGAGAGACTGTGAACCCCCCAAGAAGAGGACAAAGGAGAGTGGGTGAGGAGGATAAAAAATTATATACAATACAGTTCAAATTTGCTCATGGGCCGCAGGTCACAGGGCGACTTTTAACTGGAGGGACCTAACACTTCGCCGCATGCTGGGAGCGAACGTTAGGAGGTCGCTCGCACATCTTTTTACAGGGCTTGACCAAGTCCACTCCTCTGCCATGGCCACTGCTAGGGCCCTCTCACTTTCTAAAACTCAAGAGGCTACATCTGAGCACAGACCACTTATATCTCCAGTTACCCTCACCCTCACACTAGGGACCACTCCACCCACACACCAACTTCTGTCCTTATCCCCAGCCTTTACAGAGTCATTATTACGCCACACAATGGAGGACTTTCCAATCTCCCCCGCAATTCGTCTCTCCTCTATTCAGCCACAGGTACACAACCCCAGCCCTCTAATTCAGGAACCTTTACTCAATACTGCAGACTTGTTCATTAAATTTTCTAATCTCTTAGAAAGGGGTCTGGCGAACACTGCCGCGAAAATCACGGGAGACATAAAAGCAGACTTTCACAATCTCGGTTCCAGAATGGAGGCTATTGAACAGAAATTGGACTTTACTGCAGCCAGAACAAACCAAAACTCTGATCATATACAAGTTCTGCAGGACCAACTGGACACCACCCTAGCAAGAATAGACGACTTTGAAAATAGGTCGAGACAATACAACTTTAGGGTGAGGGGCCTACCGGAATCCATCTCTGAAGTCATCCCAGCCATTCAGGACCTGATTCAATCCATAATCCCCAATGTACCTAAACACAGGCTAGAGTTGGACAGAGCCCACAGAGCCCTGGGTCTCCCAAGGAAAGATGGTTCCCCAACGGACATCATAGTCAAACCGCACTTTTATGCCATCAAAGAGGAAATACTGAGGGCATCCCGAACCAACCCTCTATCTCCTGTATGGGGCACCAAGTCCAGATCTTTGCGAACTTGTCTCCGACTACTATCCAAAAGAGGAGGGCCCTCAAACCGCTCCTCCAAGTTCTACAACAAGAAGAGCTTAAGTACTGGTGGGCCTTTCCTTTCGCCGTAAACTTCATTTTTAAAGGAAAAAGATTCGCTTCTTCAACCCTAGCGGAGGGGGAAAAAATCCTTCTGCATCTCAAGTTATCTCCCAAGAAGCACCAATGGATCTTACTGACCCGGCTGGCTCCCACGTGAAGAGACCGCTCCCCTCTAGTCCAGTCTCCCCTCTTTTGGTCAAAGAGCAAGAAAGCTAAAGACGACAGACCTCCATAACGCCCTCACTAGATTGATTTGGGTTACTTACTTCTATTTGGTTCGTGCCTCCCCTTGGGAATTGGAAATGATTTTCATGCACTCAAATGAAGGCTGTGAAGCTGGGGCTACTCTGCTCCTCTCCCGTGTTCGTTTGCATTCAGTTGTTCTTGGAATGTTTCTAATTTAGTTCTTTGGGATTTTTAAGTGAACAATTTAGTTTAGAGCTGTATGTGGAATAAGATTACATCTCTCTACTTTGCTCGCAAGTTTAGGATAAGAGTCCCTCTCTCCCGAACCAAAGGGGTAGCAATCCTGATTTCCAAAGCCTGCGGTTTCTCCCCCCTCAGGGAAATTAAAGACCCAGAGGGGAGGTATATTCTAATCAAAGGAACCATAGATGGGAACTTATATTCACTTGTATCTTATTATGCCCCAAATAAAGGTCAACTAAACCTTTTCAAAGCACTGTTTGACACTATCCAGCCTCATTTAGAAGGCAGAGTCATACTGGGCGGTGACTCTAACATTGCCTTTGATCGAGGACTTGATAAATCTAGACCCCCTCAGGGACCAATTGGCGCGTCTGGCCAGAGCGAGCCTGAAACTAACCAAATTCCTTCATATGCTTAATATGTCAGATGTCTGGAGGGAATTCAACCCAACCAAGAGAGACTATACTAACTACTCTTGCCCTCATAATTCCTACGCATGAATAGACCACCTGCTAGTGCAGTCACACACAACACCCCTAGTAATGAACTCACGAATAGTTGACACACCACTCTCCGATCACTCCATAGTCCTCCTGCAAATCCGTTCCGATCTACATTATGCAAAACAGTTACAGTGGCGACTAAATGAATCACTGCTAGCTGATCCCATTAAAGTCACGGAGATCAAGAATTCTCTCAAGGAATACTTCCTTCTTAACAATACAGAAGGGACATCCGCAGAAATTGTCTGGGCTGCCCATAAAGTTTTCATTAGAGGCAAACTCATACAGATTTCTTCGCAAATAAAGAAAGAGATCTGCGGATCTGGTCAGACTGGAGAAAGCTTATGTGTCCCTGCAGGCAACTCATAAGATTAACCCCTCCCCTTGCTGCCCAATTGGATAAAACTAGACTAGAACTTAATATGGCCTTAACAGCCAAAGCAGAGAAATCTATCCGGTGGAGTGGTCAGAATTTCTACACGCAGAACGATAAACCAGGCACAATATTAGCAGCGAGACTGACTCCTCGTTGTCGCCAATATTACCTACACAAAATTAGAGTCCCAGGTTAAGGCCTCACCACTAACCAAACAAAAATCCTAGATACCTTCCATAAGTTTTATACCGACCTATATGGCGCCCCCAAACAGAGAAGTTCAGATTCCCTTCCAAAGTTTCTAGATGACATCCCTCTCCCCTCCCTGACAGCTGAACACAAACACATTTTGGAGACACATATCACGGAGGAGGTGGTCTTGGGGGTCATCAAGGACTTAAGAAAAGGGTCAGCCCCAGATCCGGATGGTCTATCTGTCCCTTACTATAAGGCCTTTGCTGAGACTTTCACCCCCCACTTGACAACATTTTTTAACTCCAAAACACAGGGTACCCCTCTAGAACCACAGCTTAACTCTGCCTTTATAACGGTAATACCGAAACCTGATAAGAACCCTGAAGAGGTAGGTAATTATAGACCTATATCATTGATCGACAACGACATTTTTAACGAAAATCCTGGCAAACAGGCTAGCTACATTCATTAACTCTTACATACACAAAGACCAGGTGGGCTTTATCCCGAGAAGGCAGGGACTGGACCAGATATGCAGAGCTGTTGACTTGATCTCCATCCTACAATCTAACTGGGAGGGGGGCTCTAAACAATGAGGCATGCTCTTATCTTTAGACCTGCAAAAGGCCTTTGATTCAGTATCTTGCAACTACATATTCGCGATTCTAGAGAAATGGGGATTCGTCCAGCGCTTCATGGGGGTCATTAGGGCCCTTTACTCATACCCTACTGCCCGTATAAAGCTCCAGGGGTACCATTCAAAACCTATAGATATAGCTAAGGGGACGAGACAGGGCTGCCCCCTCTTGCCGCTCATCTTTGCTATAGCTATTGAAACCTTGGCGAACGCTATTTGCCAAAACCCGGATATCAAAGGGGTTTCCTGCGGCCCCCAGAGTCATAAATGTGGTCTCTTTGCAGATGACATTCTCTTATTCATTACATCTTCCCACGCCTCACTCCCCAATTTAAGTAGTCTACTAGACTCTTTTGCGGAACACTCAGGTCTAAAAGTGAACTATTCCAAATCCCATGCAATTAATATTTTCCTATCACATGACACAGTCACCTCCCTGCAACACTCTTTTCCCTTTAAATGGAGTTTAACATCTATTAAGCACTTACGGTTATTGTTCTGGGACGACGTCATATGGCGTTGTCCCTTTAAGACGGGATTGCGCGCGATCAGGCGTGCGTATCCCGGCTCTGTCGGTGTCGGCGTGTCCCCAGGACACACCGCTTCACCGACAGGGATGAACAGCCATTAGATATGGCTGTTCACCATGTGATCGGCCGTGACGAAGTCACAGCTGATCACAAATGGCACGTCCGTCGTTTGCACGGCGTGTGTGCGCGATCGGGAGCACACTGCGCGTGCGCGTCGGTGGTGGTGTGTTCCCAGGGAACACTGCCTGTCACCGACACTGGTATCAGCGGCTGTTACCTTGTGATCGCCTGTGTTCTACTTCACAGCTGATCACATCCAATGTAAACAGAGTGGTAACCCACTGTTACCAGCTCTTCTCTCCTCACACGGTTTCCAGTGTGAGGAGAGAAGAGCTGGGATCAGTGAGTTACTGATCTGTTAAGTAAAAACACACAGCTGTCACATCCCCCCTGCCCTCAAATGCACTGTCACCCAAGAGTCACCCCATCTGCACCCATAAAGTGTACCTGTCATCATAAAGTGTACTTGTGATCATAAAGTGCACCTGTCATCAGACTGCCATCATAAAGTGCACCTGTCACCCGTCACCCGTCAGTGACCGTGGCATGTCACCTGTCACCCATCATTGACCACCACCAGTCACCCATCACCCATCACTGACCACCGCCAGTCACCCGTCACCCATCACTGACCACCACCCGTCACCTATCAGTGACCACCGCCAGTCACCCGTCACCCATTAGTGACCACCCCCAGTCACCCATCAGTGACCACCGCCAGTCACCTGTCACCCGTCACGCATCTGTGACAACCGCCAGTCACCTGTCACCCATCATGCATCTGTGACCACCACCAGTCACCCGTCACGCATTAATGATCACCAGTCACCGGTCACCCATTAGTGACCACCTCCAGACACCCGTCACCCATCAGTGACCACCGCCAGACACATGGCCCCCATCAGTGACCACCGCTAGTCACCCATCAGTGACCACCACCAGTCACCCATCAGTGACCACCACCAGACACCCGGCACCCATCAGTGACCACCGCCAATCACCCATGACCCATCAGTGACCACCGCCAGTCACCCATCAGTGACCTCCACCAGTCACCCGTCACCCATCAATGACCACCACTAGACACCCATCACCCATCAGTGACCACCACCAGACACCCGACACCCATCAGTGTGCACTGCCAGTCACCCATCAGTGACCTCCACCAGTCACCCGTCACCCATCAGTGACCCCCACCAGACACCCGTCACCAATCAGTGACCACCATCAGAGACCCGTCACCCATCAGTGACCACCGCCAGTCACCCATCACCTATCAGTGACCACCGCCAGTCACCCGTCACCCATTAGTGACCAGTGCCAGTCACCTATCACCCATCAGTGACCATCGTCAGACACCCTCACCCATCAGTGACTGCTGCCAGACACCAGTCACCCATCAGTGACCACTACCAAACACCCGTCACCCATCAGTGACCACCGCCAGTCACCCATCAGTGACCATCGCCAGTCACCTGTCAGTGACCATCACACCCATGAGTAAACATCACCTGTAAAAGTCTCACACATGTGGTATCGCCATACTCGGGGGGAGTAGTAGAATGTATTTTGGGGTGTCATTTTTGCTACATACATGCTATGTGTTGGAAATATCATATAAATAGACAACTTTGTGTAAAAATAAAAGCGGTTTCATTTTTTTCCCACATTTTCCAAAAACTACTGGAAAAAAATTACATGTTCAAAAGACTCATTATGCCTCATAGATTATACGTTGGGGTGTTTGCTTTCCAAAATGGGGTCATTTTGTGGGCAATTCCATTGTCCTGGTGCTCCAGGACCTTCAAAAATGTAATAGGGTGTTCAGAAATGAGATGTGTAATTTATGCTTGTAGAATGCCTGAAGGTGCTAGTTCAATGTTGGGCCTCTGTATGTGGTCAGGCTATGTAAAAGTCTCACACATGTGGTATCACCATACTCAGGAGGAATAGCAGAATGTATTTTAGGGTGTAAATTTTGCTATGTACATGCTATGTGTTGGAAATATCTTATAAATGGACAACTTTGTGTAAAAAAAATGCGTTTTCATTTTTTCCGACATTTCCCAAAAACTACTGGAAAAAAATGAACCGTTCAAAAGACTCATTATGCCTCAATGATTATTCGTTGGGGTGTTTGCTTTCCAGAATGGAGTCATTTTGTGGGCAATTCCATTGTCCTGGTGCTCCAGGGCCTTCAAAAATGTGATAGGTCGTCATGACATTAGATGTGTAATTTATGTCCCTAGAATACCTGACGGCGCTCCCTGCATGTTGAGCCTCTGTATGTGGCCAGGCTGTGAAAAAGTCTCAGACATGTGATATCGCCATACTCAGGAGGAGTATCAGAATGTGTTTTGGGGTGTAATTTGTGGTATGTATTGCTGTGTGTGAGAAATAACCTGTTACAATGACAATTTTGTGAAAAAAAAAAAAAAATCTTCATTTTGCAAAGAATTGTGGGAAAAAATTACAACTTCAAAAAATTCACCATGCCTCTTACTAAATACCTTGGAATGTCTACTTTCCAAAAAGGGGTCATTTGGGGGGTATTTGTACTTTCCTGGCTTGTTAGGGTCTCAAGAAATGAGATAGGCCATCAGTATATCAGGTGTGATCAATTTTCAATGATTGGCACCATAGCTTGTAGACTCTATAACTTACACAAGGACCAAATAATATACACTTATTTGGGTTATTTTTACCAAAGATAGGTAGCAGTATAAATTTTGGCCAAAATTTACAAAGAAAAATTACTAATTTGCAAAATTTTATGACAGAAACAAAGAAAAAGGCATTTTTTCACAAAATTTTCAATTTTTTTTTAGTTATAGCACAAAAAATAA
>BLSH010255917.1:85264-97664 GCA_018402905.1 Glandirana rugosa
GGTATACTTTAAACGCAGGAAAAAGTGTGTTTATCTCGAAAGAAAACCACCATAAATTAGTGATCCCCCCCCCCCCCCCTAGTGATTAAATACCACCAAAAGAAAGCTCTATTTGTGTGAAAAAGGACGCAAATTTCATATGGGTACAGTGTTGCATGACTGAGTAATTGTCATTCCAAGTGTGATAGCGCTGAAAGCTGAAAAATGGCCTGGACAGGAAGGGGGTTTTCGTGCCCGGTACTGATGTGGTTAAATAGTTAGGCATCAATCTGACGGCCAAGATAGAGGATTTATATTCAAACAATTTTCCCCCCATTTCCCGAAAACTCAAGGTCGATCTAAAACCCTGGTCGAATAGCAATCTCTCCTGGTTGGGTAGAACAATGCGATCAAAATGACCCTCCTCCCACGGATTCTTTACCTATTCCGGACACTAACTATTTCCATTAGGAAAGACCATTTAAGGTCTTTCCAGAGCAAAATCCTAAGATATGTCTGGGGAAGCTCAGGATACAGGTTCTCCCAAAATACTCTATACCACCACAGGAGGAGGGGGGGTTGGGATTACCCTTCCTCCTTAAATATTATCAAGCAGCTAGATTAACGCAACTCTCTCTAGTTTACACGAGGTATGAGAAACCGGACTGGATACAAATTGAGAGGCAGGCAGTACCGAATTATACAATAGACTACCTCCTTTGTACTCATCCGAAAAAAAGAACTCCTATATTGTCTCCTACCCTATCTCTGGGATTCCCTGACTCCCCTAGCGCACATATTCCACAACCCAGATTTCCCTCCAGGGTTGACATCAAAGCATTCAAGTAGTGGCTGGACAAGGGGCTGTACCGTATAGGGAATTTCTCTACTCCTTTGGGTCCCATGTCTCTTGGCCATTGCATAAGCAAACTGGACCTTCCAGATTCAGAAAAGTTCAGATTCCAACAAATTTCCCATTTTCTACATATTTGGAAAGAGTAGCCCCTTCCCCCAAAAATCACGGCCTATGAAACTTGATGCGGCCAAGCCACGGAGCAGAGGGGGGGCATCTCGATAGTTTACGCAGCCCTCACCTGGCCAGCAACGAAAGCCCCCTACATGAGGCCCAACATGAGGCCCAACCAAACTGGCCCAAATTTATCACTCGGCAAACCCACAGTGCTTTAGAGGTTGCTCCCTCCTGGGTTCGATGACACATATCTGGTGGGAATGCCCAAGGATAAGACCATTCTGGAGGAAAATCTTCAACCTCATCGAGAAGTTGATCAAAACCTAGGTCTCCAGGTCCCCTGAGATCACCTTACTTAATGCACACATTCTGAATCTGTCTAAATCTAATAGGAAATAAGTGCAATTTATTCTGATCGGAGCCAAACTCACCATAGCAAAGTCATGGAAAAAACCAAAGGTCTCCTTTGCAGCTACAGTACGGAATATCTCCTGGATCATGTCTCAGGAGAAGTTATCCAGCATCCTTTCAGACACCACTAAGAGGTTCAAGAAGATCTGGGAACCTTGGGCTACCTACATAGGAGTCCGAACTGACTCTAGGTGCTACTATCCTCTCTCTTTCTCATCCTGCTCTTTCCTTTTCTTTCTTTCTCTTTTCTTCCAGTACCGCAGTTAATTTATTGCCTATGGTAATGTTGGTTTCTAGTTGTCTCGATATCATTGGGAATGTGACAGACTTTTCTCATGGCCACCACCCCCTACCCTATTAATGGTACAACTGTTGAGGCAGGAGGTAAGCTACTGTCCCTTACTCACTTAGTGAAGCGAAACCCCCCTTCCCGCGCACAGCTTGTTCCTGTTTTGGGGTGCCTGGAGTTTGGGGGGTTAAGTCTTCCACCACTGCCTAGTATGATTGCTGTCCTTGTGGCTCTTCCGGCTCCTGAAAACCTTTATACTGTTGGGTTTAGTATTCGAGAGCCCTGTCACCTATATGGTAACCTTGCTTGTACATTGTATCCTTGTTTGCTTTTCTATGCACTGTTGTACTATACCTATTCATGTTATGTCTGATATAAAAATAAAAATCTTTTGAAAGTAAAAAAATGTGGGTCAGCAAGTACTCTAGACTCAATAGGATGAACTCCTGGTGGACAAGGGAGAAGCTACTGTGATATTTCATAAAATAGGAAACCGCCTGGAGACCAAGAGAATGGGGAATAGACGAGTACAAACTCGCAACATCACAAGTAATCCACATATATTTTGGGCTCCATTTTAATCCCTGTAAATCACTCAGCAACTGTTTGGTGTCTCAAAGACACAACACAAGGGGCTGTAGCTGGTGATCCACCCATTGACCAAGACGTTCGTTAAGGGACCCAATTCCTGCCACAATGGGTCTACCTAAAAGCGGGGTCACGCCCTTATGATCCTTTGGTAAATTGTGGAAAATAGGCATAATGGTTGCTTCTGGGACAAACATGTACCTTTCCTCTGCAGTAAAAATACCTGCTACTACTGCTCTATTCTGCAGTATGTGTAAATCTTTTTTTAAAGGTAGAAGTGGGATCACCCCTGAGGTTTAGATAAGTGTTATCATCAGACAGCTGGTGCAATGCTACCCCCTGGGCCTGTGTTTGCATTTGCACGTGTGTGAAAGGGTAGCTGGCGTTACATTTAATTTTTTTAAACTTTTTAAAATTTTAATTATTTTTTTACTTTTTTTATTTTATTTAGCTTTAATGCTATCACAAGAGGTTAACAACCCCCTGTGTGATAGAATTAGGCAGGTGAAAGGTATTTCTCTTTATGAAGACCCTAATGTCTTCCCTGCCCTCCATTGCATGTAACCAAACAGAGATTTGCTCAGTTACATGCTTTTCTGGCTGTTTTAGCCAAAGAATCATGGCTTTGAAACTGAATGAAATCATCAACACTTATGGTTTCATTCTGGGCAGAGGAGATCGAAGACAGGATGTTCTTTGGTTACATAGTTACACAGTCAGTGAGGTTGAAAAAAGACACAAGTCCATCAAGTCCAACCTATGTGTGCGTTTTTATGTCAGTTTTTACATTGTATATCCCCCAATGTTGTGGTGCCTTAGATGTGCATCTAATAGTTTTTTGAAATTATCTATACTCCCAGCTGAAACCACTGCTTGTGGAAGAGAATTCCACATTCTCACTGCTCTTACCGTAAAGAAACCTCTACTCTTTTTTTTTTTCAAACAGTAAAGCTTTATTGAAACCATCATATATAGATATACCATCAAAGCACTTCACAAATTTGTATATATCAGCACTGTACAATGGTTCAGCGTAAATGCATATAATGTAACTAACAATCATACTAATCACATCTTATGTCTCTTATGCTGTAACAAGTTAAAGAGTTATTTGTATCCTCTCCCGAGTGTTTCTTCCATAACCTAGACTTTACAAAATATGTTAAATGTTAAATAAAGGAAAGTCAATGACATTTGAACTTCTACGGAACTCCCGTGTACTTTTCCTTAGTTCATTATTAGTTAACAGTTATCATCGATCTATATTTGTCAGAATATCTAAACATCATCCACATCTTCCACTGATCAGTACATTTTTCAGTTTTTTCTGAGGCGATAGCCTTAATTTCTTCCATCTCATATATGTATTGAACTTTCAGTAACCATTCCCTAATTGTAGGTACCCTCCAGTATCGTGGTATCAAATCCCTAGCTGCTACAAGAAGATATCTTGTTAAGGATCTTTTATATCGTCTCATCGAGCCCTTAGAGATATTTAGCAAGCAACAGGCCACGTCTAATTGAATTGTTGTTTCAGTTACCTCCTTTATTAGACCACAGACTCCATTCCAAAAATGTTGTATTAAATGGCAATCCCACCAGATATGTTTCAAGTTTCCCACTTCCACTTCACATTTCCAGCACATCTTGGTAACCATTGGGAACCATTTGTGTATTTTCTCTGGTGTATTATTCCAGTTTATTAGTAATTTATATGTGGTTTCTTGGCACCTTGCATTAATCAAGCTTTTATGAGCAAAAACACATGCATGGAGCCATTGTTAGTCGGTGAACGTTGTCCTCAGAGCGTTCTCCCACATTTGTTTGTGTTTAGATCTGTTGGAGCCATTTCCGGCCTACAACCATTCATAAGCTAGCGAAACAGTTCCAGTTATTTTATCTGCTGTCAAGCAGATCTGTTCCAATGTTGATGGCAGATTTGCGAAGCGAGCCCGCTTCATCAGGCTAGTCAAAAAGCTATGAATCTGGTGGTATTCCCATTCACTAAGAGGACCTCTCCCATTATCCTGGTTGAACTAGGGGTTTTATTTTATTCCCTTTAATGCAGTGAGTGACCAATAGTGCCTTTTCGGCTTTTTGACCCCAATGTAATCTAGTACTCATGCCTGGTGGGAATTTTGGGTTAAAGCTGACAGGCGTGAGGGACCTGGGATCATAAATAAGGTAGAACAATTTCCTATTTTTTGTGCTATTTGCAGAGTGGTCCCGATGATCGGGTGTGTTTTCAGTACGGATGGACAAGCATCTCTATCTAACCAGGGCGAGTATCTAACTGGTATACGGCCTACGTAGTTTTCCAGATTAACCCAATCCTTGTTGTTAGCGTGGCAGTTTCAATCTATGATATGACCTATGTGTGTGGCCATATAATAATTTTTGAAATTGGGAAAACCCATTCCTCCCTCATGCTTGGCTTTGGTAAGCAGTTGCAACTTTACGCGTGGCCTTTTAGATGCCCACAGGAACCTTCTGATAATGGACTCAAGTGCTCGAAAAAAGCTGGCTGGAATTGAAATAGGTAAGGTCTAGAAGAAGTATAGGACCCTTGGCAATATTGTCATTTTTATGATTGCCGCCCTACCTAACCACAAGAAAAATTTTAGGGTCCACTTTTCCAAATCCTTTCTAATGGCTTGTAGCAAGGGTTAAAAGTTTACTTCATACACTGTATTGACGTTTTGTATAGGCCAGATTCCTAAATATTTAATGGCTTTGTTTTCCCATCTAAATTTACACTTTTCACGTGCTGTGTTGAGGGCCCGATCTGGGAGGAACAAATTAAGCGCTTTGGATTTTTTGTAATTTACCTTAAAGTTTGACACATAACCATATGTTTGGAATGTCTGTACCAAGTTGGGAATGGAAATCAATGGCTGTGAGATGAAAAACAGGAGGTCATCAGCATAAGCAGCTGTTTTATATATGCGGTTTCCTACCTCAAAGCCATGAATGTCAGGATTTTTGTTTACTATACGTATCAGAGGCTCCAGTGATAGAATAAAGAGCAGTGGTAACAGTGGGCACCCTTGTCGGGTGCCATTTCTTTTTTTTTTCCTTTCAATAGTGTTTATTGGTTTTGTAAGAAAAGTAGTAACAAAACAGAGCCTCTGGGCATACCCCGGCTCAAGTGAGGTACAGTTAAGTCATACAAAGTTTGAATCAATATGAGTAAAGGTAAAGATAACAGCATAAGCATATATTACCCTGTGGGGAATAACAAAGTATTAGGCTATTACAGTACTGTAGGGTGGTACCAGGGATTTGTTTTAGTGCTATTTGAGATTTGGATTAGTAGTCAACATTATTGGGGTGTTGGCCTTTGATCATCTCTGGATTGGAGCTTGCCGAGGAACTGAAGGTTTGACCCCTCTCCCCAGACACCCCACGTGGGAACATACTGTGTCTTGTGGGGGGGGGTTCACGCCACATTGTCATGAAAGAGAAGTTTTAACATGAGCTTTCTCGGCTTGCCCCTCTTAGTTCTCATTTCCTGGCCTTCCAAGGTTCCCAATTTATTGAGGTTTTAAGTTTTTATCCATTCGCTGATGCTAATAGTAGTTCATAGGTATAGTGAGTGTTTGTTAGCTCTATAGTTTCTAGGAGGTTTGGGGGGTTGGGGTCTTTCCAATGCCTGGCTATTGTGAGTCTGGCTGCTAGAAGGAGTTGTAGAGTTGAGTATCTAATGTTTGGGGGTAGAATTTCTAGGTCTAGGTTTAGCAGTGCGAGACCTGGGGAGATTTTGATGTGTGTGCCTGCTATTTTTGTTATTAGTGTTTCTATCTCTTGCCAGAAGAATGTCAGTTTAGGGCAGCTCCAGAATATGTGCATGATATCTCCTTTCTGGCCGCATTCGCGCCAGCATTTATCTGAGGGTTTACCTCTGAAGCGGGAAATTTTGTCAGGTGTCATATACCATCGTAACAGTAGTTTCTGGGTTAGCTCCCATAATTTAGTGCTTCTTGTTGTGTTGTATGTGGACTTGCAAGCTTGAGTCCATTGTTCTATTGTGTAGTTTTTGCCTAGATCTGATTCCCATTTAAGTATGGCGTCGTTTTTTGTAAAGGTTGTTTTTTGTTGGAGTATACCATAAAATAGTGATATTCCTTTCTTGTTTGGTGAACTGGGGGATAGGAATGACCATGCTTTGGGGTGGATTTCACTTCTCCAGTTGGGGATTTTTGAGAGGCAGTGTGAGATGCGTAGATGTAGGTAGTGGTCTTTGGGTGTTAGTGAGAATTCTGAGACTAATTGTGAGAACGTTTTTGGCCCGAGCGAGGTTGACAAATCTTCTATGTGGTGAATGCCTTTTTTGATCCAATTAGAGAGGGACACATTGTCTATGACGTTTTCTAGAGCTTGTAGCGGGGTTTTTATTTTGTAGCGTTCTTCACTCTTGGAAGACTGTTCTGTTAAGGATTTCCAGGCATTTAGGGATGCCTTCATGGGGGGGGGGGATAAAGGAGGGGGTGGCTGATTTTAGTAGTGTGCCTGTTAACCAGGACTGTAATGTGTTCTTGTGCGTGTACTGTGCTTCTATAGTGCCCCAATGTGTGTCAGTTGAGGGAAGGAACCATTCTTTTAATTGTGAGAGAATGGTTGCTGTGTGGTAATCTTTGAAGTCTATGTAGCCCATGCCTCCCGCTGTGCGGTGTTTGATAAGTTTGGTGTGAGCAGATCTGGGTTTTTTCCCTTGCCACACGAATGTGGACAGGAGTGATTGTAAGGACTTGAAGTCATTTTGGGGGATAGGTATTGGGAGAGACCTAAAGAGATATAGGAGTTGAGGTAGATGCATCATTTTGAATGCTGCAAGTTTACCCACCCCATGAGAATTCAAATTGAGATTTTTTTTTTTAGGTTTTGTAGGTCAGCTTGGAGTTTGGTTTGATAAGGAAGGTAGTTGGACGAGAATAGGTTTTTGGTGGACTTTGTTATTTGGATACCCAGGTAGGGTATACTGTGTTCTGCCCATGTGTACGGGTAAATTTGCTGAAGTACAGTGGATTGCACACTGTCGATGCCTATTCCTAGAATAGAGGATTTGGCTTAATTTACTTTATAGTATGATACTCTACTGAACCAGTTCAATGTATCTTGTGCTGCAGCTAGTGAAGTGTATGGGTTTGTTAATATAAGGATTACGTCGTCCGCAAATAGACTAATTTTATGTTCTTGGGTGTTAACTTTGAGGCCTGTTATTAGATGGTTTGTTCTTATGTGTTCTGCGAGGGGTTACACATGGATGTGATATTGTTTGAAAGTAAGGTTTCTTTCAGGGTTCTCGCTAAGAATTTGCCTGTTTTATCGCCGTGTTCATAAAAGAATCCCTTTCTAAGGAAAAGGATCCTTTTTGCTTTTAGATTCAAGTTGGACTGTAATTTTTCCCTGAGATCTAGTAGTTCTGCAGCTTTATCTAATGCCAATGATTGTTTATGTTGCTCCTCTAGAGCTTGAATTCTACTCACCAAATTGTTTATTTCCCGTTCCATTTCCCTCTTTTTCCACGCTCCTATTTTAATGAGTTCTCCTCTAACCACACATTTGTGTGCCAGCCAGGTCACTATAGGTGACACCTCCGTGGATTTATTTTCTTTAAAATATTGTTGTATGGTTTCCTTAATTTTTATAAGATTCGTATCATTCGTCAGTAACGAAGGATTGAGTCTCCATGTGGGGTTCCTAAACTGTGCATGCGCTGAGTCAAGGGTAATCGAGATTGGGGCATGGTCCGATAAGGTTTTTATACCTATATCCACCGATTTTATTAAGGGTAGGTCTCTCTGAGTCAGGAAGATATAGTCTATTCGTGTATGTATCTGTGAAAAATAGGAGAAGTCCTTGCCATTTGGGTTGCATAGTCACCACGAATCAATCAATGTAAGTGAGGCTAGTAGGGCTTTAACTTTTTTTAGTATTTTGTATGGTATGCCAGTCTTACCTTTCGAGGTGTCCTGTAATGGGTTTGAGGGCCAGGTTAAAGTCCCCTCCCAGAATGATACACCCCTGCGCGAAGCCTTTCAGCTCTTCCATCATTCGTACACAGAAAGTGACCTGTGCCAAATTTGGGAAGTACACATTAGCCAGGGTAACTACCCTCCCCCCCTATTGTCCTTTTACAAATAAAAACCTCCCAAGGGGGTCTGCGAAGTGTTGAGTGACCTCAAAACCCGCCCTCTTATGAATCAAGATTGAAACCCCTTTTGTTTTCGAATCAGGGCTCATGGAGTGGTAGGCCTGCGTATAGTGTTTGTCTGTGAGCTTTTGGATTGATCCCGATCTAAAATGTGTTTCCTGTAGAAATACTGTTTTGGGTCCTATCTTTCCCAGTTCTCTTAATAATACAGTGCGTTTTTCAGGTATATTTAAACCTTGTACATTATGGGAGATCAAGGAGGGTTTTTTACCTACTGTAGCGTACACCATCACTTATTTATCAGAGGCCTGTGGAAGCGAACTGATGCTGAGACTATCCAACTCCAATGGATTACTTATTACTCAGGTCCTAGGAAGAGATTGAGAGGTAAATAAAGATGCAATATTCCAATTACAAATAGAAGAACTGTAGACAAATGGTATAGTACAGGGATCCTCAAACTATGGCCCTCCAGCTGTTGCGGAACTACTCATCCCATGAGGCATTGTAAAACTCGGACATTCACAGACATGACTAGGCATGATGGGAATTGTAGTTCCTGAACAACTGGAGGGCCATAGTTTGAGGACTCCTGGTATAGTAGATGACAGCTTATACTCTTTCGTATACTCTACACTTGTCTTAAATTTTTCCCACAACGGGGTTCAGAAAAAAGTAAAATAAAAACACAAAAATGGTAAACGTCTCAGAAGTAAATCCAAAAGAAAAATGGTAAGATCCCCTTATGATTTAAAGTCAACCGGGGTCTATCGGTAGAGGCAATGGGAGGCGCACAGCAAAGCGATGCCCTGCACACTGTATGTTAAAGAAAAAGAGTGTTCCTCCCAACGGTCTAGATCTGCAGATCACCTCCCGTGGCCTCTAAACGGTCCTTCTTTAGTGCAGTAGGGGGAGGGGAGGGAAGGGGAAAGGGAAGAAAAAAAATCCTGCCCCCCCCGACCTTGCATTTTATCCAACAGCTATATAGAAATGCCCCCAAAATAAAACTGTATAACAGGTGCAAAGGTCTTATCAACACAATAAACTAGGCACTTTGCAAATTAAAGATTAAACATTAAACGACCATCCTAACTGTCGGGCAGCTTGTATCTTAAGCAGCCTTATGTGCCGGGTACCATGGTTAAATCCACACAAAAACAGAGACAAGATCCCCTAGCATTTATGCATTGAGAACAGTTGTCAAAAATACAGTCAAACCTGCTGACCCATTTGTGTGGCAGGAATCTCTTCAAGATTAATGTTAATTTCTGCAAATATAAAGAAAAAACAAAAAAGGAAAAGCCACATGCGGAGGATTTGTATTCAACTACAGGACCACACCGTGGGCCACCAATAACCAGCACCATACTGTTTATATCTTCAGATAAGAAGTCTAAGGGGCCCACTTATGCTACTAGTTGATAGTCTGAGAGCTGCTGCTGCACACACTCATTTCCTGTGCGCCCTCCTTCCCACTCCAGCACCATGATTCAGTCCTTTTTTCTGACATAAGTGGTGCCAATTTGTATTTCCATAAGACATCATCAGTAGTCTATGTGCTTATGCACTCAGTGTCTTAATTTCTCCAGAGATGCAATGCTGTGTCGGTGGCATCCGATAACATTCATGTAATCATGAAAATAGGTCCCGATAACATGCTGCCTAGCCCATGGTTGGTGGAGAAAACCACCTCTGGCTTAAAATATTTTATTCGGTTAGATTTCCGCGTTGTGTAGTAGTCTTTCCATAGTATTATCAAATGCTCCTTGCCTATGGGTGTTTGTCTCAACCTGAAGGGGAGATGAAAGGTATCATGACATCACAAGCTGACTTAAACTGCATCCCGAGGTCTGTTGAGTTATTTATGTATGGTGATTTGCCAAACTGAGGGCCATTTTGTTTGGCGTACTTAGGCTTTTTAGAAGAGGTCGGTTTGGATGGAGAATTTTGGGGGGAGGGTTGGGGTGTAGCACAATGTGCTGGTTCCAGGAATTCCTGGTACCATTCCGGTAGGTTCACTACCGGCAGGTCCAATTGATCTCAGAAGGTGTTCAATTCGTCTGGCAAGCGGAGGTAATAGTGTTTACCCTTATAGGTGGCATTCAGTGCAAAGGGAAAGCGCCATCTGTATGGGATCTCCCTCTCTTTCAGTATCGCCAGAAGAGGCCTCAATGCACGCCTGTTTTTTAATGTAATCTGTGAGAGATCTTGAAAAAGGGAGATATGGCTGTCTTTGAACAAGATTTGTTAGTTGCGTCTTGCTTTGGACAGTATCTCTTCCTTGAGAGGGAAGCTTTGTAAACAGCAGATGATGTCCCTAGGTGGCGCTGTGTCCATAGGACGGGCAGTTAGTGCTCTGTGTGCTCTCACGAATTCAATGGTGTCCTCCCTAGGCCTCCTTTTCTCTAAGTCCTCCAAATGTCTGTTCATGTGAATCAAATGCATTGTATGAGATGAAATAGTAAATTGCAACTTGTCAATCGCCCTGTCTCTCCTATTATCAGCTCTCTCTACATTCGTCATGCGCTCAGACAGTGATAGGATATCTGCACTTAGATCAGTAATGGCAGAGGAAAATGTATTCTTAATGTCGGCTGCTATCTGGTGCATTTCTGACAACTGCAGGGGATGATCAATATGTTCCGTGTCTCCCCACCTCAGAAGACGTTATACAACGAAACGCGTCAGCTGACCAGACTATGTGGCGCGTCATATCCGGGATTCCTGGCTCTGATTTGGCAGTGGGTGGAACGCAAGCCGCTCGTAGAGGCAACGCACGAGGCTTTATCAAAGTACAGATAGGAATCTACTACTGCACGGAGTCACTTTGGAATATGATATGACCCGCAATAGTTTAAAGCAGCAAAGTTTTATCAGTGATTTTATTGGATGCAATAAGTTTGGAATACAATAAACTTTTTAAATCAAAGTACACTATGGAGCTGTCTTTTTACCTTCCATACCCCAACATCTGAGGATTATTGGACCATCCAGGCACCCATCCGAGGAGCACTGTAGGAGACCAGAGACAACAAACACAGGACCATATAGGATTCCCCACAAGTGACCAGACAGGCATCCTTGCGCTGTACCCCTGTGTGGTCAGGTAAGGAGGGGTCCTAGGGGAGCACGTGTGACTCACAAAAAGTGGAATGCCTTGATGCACATAATAGGAAGAACACCTATTATTATTTATTATTTGTTTATAGACATTTTCATCCCTTTTTTTCATGTGTGGCAATTAATATGAAATATGCATGGTCATTGTTTGATTTAGCACATCACCCTATTAAGGAACATTTGAACTGTGTAGTTGTGTAATTCTGAATGGATTGAAATACCTGGGTTGACATTTTGAATGAACTGAAGGACTTGAGTTGCTAATTAGTGGATTATCCCACACATGTGGGAGTTCCACATTTTTTAACCGCTTGCCGACCGCTGATCGGCAATTGACGGCGACAAGATGGCTCGTGAGCGCAAATCGCCGTCATATGACGGCGGCCGCGCTCACGAGCCTAGTGAGCGCGTGCGCGCCGCCAGAGGCGCGCCCGCACGCTCACTGTGTCCAGGGGGGGCCAGGGAGCGGGTGCGGCGGCTTCGATTGCCGCCGGCTACCCGCGATGGCCCCCCCGGAGCGAAGGAGCGGAGGTCCGTGTATGTAAACACGGACCTCCGCTCTGTGTGAGGGGGAAGGGATGTGATCACAGCCTTCCTGTATACGAAGGCTGTGACCACTTCCCTTCCCCAGCTAGGCAAGTCCCCCTACAGTGAGAACACGCCCAGGGAACACAGTTAACCCTTAGCGCGCCCCCTGCAGGTTAACCCCTTCACTGCCAATGACATTTACACAGTAATCAGTGCATTTTTATAGCACTGATCGCTGTATAAATGCCAATGGTCCCAAAAAAGTGTCAAAATAGTCCGACATGTCCGCTGAAATATCGCAGTACCGCTAAAAATCGCAGATCGCCGCCATTACTAGTAAAAAAAAAAAAAATAATAAAAA
>BLSH010255917.1:117810-131210 GCA_018402905.1 Glandirana rugosa
AGGGTGGTAGGGACACGACTCAAGGACGCACAGTGGGTGTACAGACCCAGGAACTCAGCACAGGGATGGTGGGAACCCCTCATAATGGGCACAGCAGGTGTACAGACCCGGGAACTCAGCACAGGGATGGTGGGAACCACTCATAATGGGCATAGCGGGTGTAAAGACCCAGGAACTCAGAGTCAGCACAGGAATGGTGGGAACCCCTCATAATGGGCACAGCGGGTGCACAGACCCAGGAACTCAGAGTCAGCACAGGGATGGTGGGAACCCCTCATAATGGGCACAACGGGTGCACAGACCCAGGAACTCAGTGTCAGCACAGGGATGGTGGGAACCCCTCATAATGGGCACAGCGGGTGTACAGACCCAGGAACACAGAGTCAGCACAGGGATGGTGGGAACCCCTCATAATGGGCACAGCGGGTTCGACATTCGAATTTCGGAAAATTGATAGATAATATGGAATTCCAATCCATTCTAATCTGTTCTATTGTTTTTCTATTGTTTCCTAATGTATTCTCTTATTTTCTATTTTATTCTTTTCTATTATTTTCTAATCTATTATAATCTTTTCTTTTCAATTTCACAGTCAATCTATTCATAATTCGAATTCATGCTGTATTCAAAATTCGAATTTCGGAAAATTGATATATATTGATTTTCCGAAATTCGAATTTCCAATAGAGAAGTTTAGAATAGAAGAGAACAGAAATAATAGACTAGAAAAAAACTAGGGAAATAAAAATAAAGAGAATATAAAACAATACAAAATAATATAAAAAAATAGAATAGAAAAACAATAGCACAGAATGGAATTATATCTATCTATAGTATTTATACATCAATTTTCCGAAATTCGAAAACGGCATGAATTCCAATTTCGAATAGATGGAATTTGAATACAAAATCTTATAATAGAATAGAAAATAAGAGAATTGGATAGAAAAGAATAGAAAAATAATAGAACAGAACTTAAATATATTTATTCAGTCTATTCGAAATTCGAATTCATTGTATTCGAAATTCGAATTTCGGAAGATAGTATATATTATTCTATGTTAATCTATTCTGTTCTATTATTTTTTTATTCTTTTCTATCCTATTCTCTTATTTTCTATTCTATTATAAGCTTTTCTATTTGAACTCATATTCATTCAATTCGAAATTGGAATTCATGCTGTTTTCGAAATTCGAATTTCGGAAAATTGATGTATAAATACTATAGATATAATTCCATTCTGTTCTATTGTTTTTTGAAGCCATTCTATTGGAAATTCGAATTTCGGAAAATCGATATATATCAATTTTCCGAAATTCGAATACAGCATGAATTCGAATTTCGAATAGATTGAATGTGAATTTGAATAGAAAAGATTCTAATACATTAGAAAATAATAGAAAATAATAAAATAGAAAATAAGAGAATAAAATATAAAAAAATAGAAAAACAATTGAACAGAATGGAATTACATATTATCTATCAATTTTCCGAAATTCGAATTTCCATACAATGAATTCGAATTTCGAATAGACTGCCTATATATATATATATATATATATATATATATATATATATATATATATGTTATGTTCTATTATTTTTCTAATCTTTTCTATCTTATTCTCTTATTTTCTATTCTGTGCTTTTCTCTTATTTCCTTTTCTATTATAATCTTTTCTGCTCAAATTCCTTCTATTCGAAATTGGAATTCATGCTGTTTTTGAAATTCGAATTTCGAAAAATTGATGTATAAATATCATAGATAGATATAATTCCATTTTCTTCTATTTTTCTATTCTATTGTTTTCTATTGTTTTTTATTCTCTTTATTTGTATTTCCCTAGTTTTTTCTAGTCTATTATTTATTTCCAATTTTCCAATCGAATTTCCAATAGAATGACTTCAAATTCGAATTTCAATAGAAAAGATTATAATAGATAAGAATATATAATAGAATAGAATAACATAGAACATAAGAAAATAAAATAGAAAAGAATAGAAAAACAATAGAACAGATTAGAATGGATTAGAATTACATATTATTATCTATCAATTTTCCGAAATTCGAGATTCGAATACAGCATGAATTCGAATTTCGAATAGATTGAATATGAATTTGAATAGAAAAGATTATAATAGAACAGAAAAAAGAAAAGAATAAAATGGAAAATAAGTGAATAAGATATAGCAGAATAGAAAAACAATACAACAGAATAGAATTATATATACATATATATTATAATATGTATATGATGAGTTCCCGGGTCTGTGCACCCGCTGTGCCCATTATGAGGAGTTCCCACTATCCCTGTGCTAAGTTCCTGGGTCTGTACACCCGCTGTGCCCATTATGAGGGGTTTCCACCATCCCTGTGCTGACTCTGAGTTTCTGGGTCTGTACACCTGCTTTTCCCATTATGAGGGGTTCCCACCATCTCTGTGCTGAGTTCCTGGGTCTGTACACCCGCTGTGCCCATTATGAGGGGTTCCCACCCTCCCTGTGCTTAGTTCCTGGGTCTGTACACCCACTGTGCCCATTATGAGGGGTTTCCACCATTCCTGTGCTGACTCTGAGTTTCTGGGTCTGTACACCTGCTTTTCCCATTATGAGGGGTTCCCACCATCTCTGTGCAGAGTTCCTGGGTCTGTACACCCGCTGTGCCCATTATGAGGGGTTCCCACCCTCCCTGTGCTGAGTTCCTGGGTCTGTACACCCGCTGTGCCCATTATGAGGGGTTCCCACCATACCTGTGCTGAGTTCACAGGTCTGTACACCTGCTGTGCTCATTATGAGGGGTTTCCACCATCCTGTGCTGAGTTCCCGGGTCTGTACACCTGCTGTGCCCATTATGAGGGGTTCCCACCATCCCTGTGCTAAGTTCCTGGGTCTGTACACCCACTGTGCCCCTTATGAGGGGTTTCCACCATCCCTTCCGGGGATTCCTGTGCTGACTCTGAGTTCCTGGGTCTGTACACCCGCTGTGCCCATTATGAGTGGTTCCCACCATCCCTGTGCTGAGTTCCGGGGTCTGTACACCTGCTGTGCCCATTATGAGGGGTTCCCACCATCCCTGTGCTGAGTTCCGGGGTCTGTACACCTGCTGTGCCCATTATGAGGGGTTCCCACCATCCCTGTGCTGAGTTCCAGGGTCTGTACACCTGCTGTGCCCATTATGAGGGGTTTCCACCATCATTGTGCTGACTCTGAGTTCCTAGGTCTGTACACCCGCTGTGCCCATTATGAGGGGTTCCCACCATCCCTGTGCTGAGTTCCTGGGTCTGTACACCCGCTGTGCCCATTATGAGGAGTTCCCACCATCCCTGTGCTGACTGTTTTTTCTAGTCTATTATTTATTTTCTCTTCTATTCTAAACTTTTCTATTGAAATTCGAATTTGAAGTCATTCTATTGGAAATTCGAATTTCGGAAAATCGATATATATCGAATTACGAATTACGAATAGATTGACTGTGAATTTGAATAGAAAAGATTATAATATATTAGAAAATAATAGAAAAGTATAAAATAGAAAATAATAGAATACATTAGAAAAGAATTGAAAAACAATAGAACAGATTAGAATGGATTGGAATTACATATTATTATCTATCAATTTTCCGAAATTCGAATTTCGAATACAGCATGAATTTCAATAGAAAAGATTATAATAGAATAGAAAAAAGAAAAGAATAAAATGGAAAATAAGTGAATAAGATATAGCAGAATAGAAAAATAATACAACAGAATAGAATTATATATACATATATATTATAATATGTATATGCTGAGCTCCCGGGTCTGTACACCCGCTGTGCCCATTATGAGGGGTTCCCACCATCCCTGTGCTGAGTTCCTGGGTCTGTACCCCTGCTGTGCCCATTATGAGGGGTTCCCACCATCCCTGTGCTGACTCTGAGTTCCTGGGTCTGTGCACCTGCTGTGCCCATTATGAGGGCTTCCCACCATTCCTGTGCTGACTCTGAGTTCCGGGGTCTATACACCGGCTGTGCCCATTATGAGTGGTTCCCACCATCCCTGTGCTGAGTTCCCTGGTCTGGACACCTGCTGTGCACATTATGAGGGGTTCCCACCATCCCTGTGCTGAGTTCCTGGGTCTGTACACCCGCTGTGCCCATTATGGGGGGTTCCCACCATCCTTGTGCTGAGTTCCTGGGTCTGCACACCTGCTGTGCCCATTATGAGGGCTTCCCACCATTCCTGTGCTGACTCTGAGTTCCTGGGTCTGTACACCCGCTGTGCCCATTATGAGTGGTTCCCACCATCCCTGTGCTGAGTTCCCTGGTCTGGACACCTGCTGTGCACATTATGAGGGGTTCCCACCATCCCTGTGCTGAGTTCCTGGGTCTGTACACCTGCTGTGCCTATTATGAGGGGTTCCCACCATCCCTGTGCTGAGTTCCTGGGTCTGTACACCTGCTGTGCCCATTATGAGGGGTTTCCACCATCCCTGTATATTTATATCGATTTCCCGAAATTTGAATTTCAATAGAAAAGTTTAGAATGGAAGAGAAAATAAATATTACAAATTAAAAAAAACTAGAGAAATGAAAATAAAGAGAATACAATTAAAAAAAACTATATATATTATAACAACCTTCCGAAATTCGAATTTTGAATAGACTGAATATGTATTTAAGTTGTGTTCTATTATTTTTCTGTTCTGTTCCTATTTTATATTCTATTATAATCTTTTCTATTCGAATTCATTCTATTTGAAATTGGAATTCATGCTGTTTTTAAAATTCGAATTTCGGAAAATTGATGTACAAATACTATAGATAAATATAATTCCATTCTGTTCTATTGTTTTTCTATTCTTTTGTTTTCTATTGTATTCTATTGTTTTTTATTCTCTTTATTTTTATTTCACTAGTTTTTTCTAGTCTATTTTTTATTTTCTCTTCTATTCTAAACTGTTCTATTGAAATTCGAATTTGAAGCCATTCTATTGGAAATTCGAATATATCAATTTTCCAAAATTCGAATTTTGAATACAATGAATTCGAATTTCGAATAGACTGAATATATATATATATATATATATATATATATATATATATATATATATATTAGTTCTGTTCTATTACTTTTCTATTCTTTTCTATCTTATTCTCTTATTTTCTATTCTATTCTTTTCTCCTATTTCCTTTTCTATTATAATCTTTTCTATTCAAATTCATTCTATTCGAAATTGGAATTCATGCTGTTTTCGAAATTCGAATTTTGGAAAATTGATGTATAAATACTATAGATAGATATAATTCTATTGTGCTCTATTGTTTTTCTATTCTATTGTTTTCTATTGTTTTTTATTCTCTCTATTTTTATTTCCCTTATTTTTTCTAGTCTATTATTCCTTTTCTCTTCTATTCTAAACTTTTCTATTGAAATTCGAATTTGAAGTCATTCTATTGGAAATTCGAATTTTGGAAGACTGTGTTTTCTATTTATTTTATATTTTATTTATTTTCTATTCTATTCTCTTATTTTCTAATATATTCTTTTCTTTTGGTTTTCTTTGTTTTGGATTTTTTTCAATCTCATTCAAATGTATATTTTCTATTGAAATTCGAATTTGAAGCCATTCTATTGGAAATTCGAATTTCGGAAAATCGATATATATCAATTTTCCGAAATGCGAATTTCGAATACAATGAATTCGAATTTCGAATAGACTGAATATATATATATATATATATATATATATATATATATATTTAAGTTCTGTTCTATTATTTTTCTATTCTTTTCTATCTTATTCTCTTATTTTCTATTCTATTCTTTTCTCTTATTTCCTTTTCTATTATAATCTTTTCTATTCAAATTCATTCTATTCGAAATTGGAATTCATGCTGTTTTCGAAATTCAAATTTTGAAAAATTGATGTATAATTCCATTCTGTTCTATTGTTATTCTATTCTTTTGTTTTCTATTGTTTTTTATTCTCTTTATTTTTATTTCCCTAGTTTTTTTCTAGTCTATTATTCCTTTTCTCTTCTATTCTAAACTTTTCTATTGAAATTCGAATTTGAAGTCATTCTATTGGAAATTCAAATTTCAGAAGACTGTGTTTTCTATTTATTTTATATTTTATTTATTTTCTATTCTATTCTCTTATTTTCTATTATATTCTTTTCTTTTGGTTTTCTTTGTTTGGATTTTTTTTCAATCTCATTCAAATGTATACTTTCTATTGAAATTCGAATTTGAAGCCATTCTATTGGAAATTCGAATTTCGGAAAATCGATATATATCAATTTTCCGAAATTTGAATACAATGAATTCGAATTTCGAATAGACTGAATATATATATAAGTTCTGTTCTATTATTTTTCTATTCTTTTCTATCTTATTCTCTTATTTTCTATTCTATTCTTTTCTCTTATTTCCTTTTCTATTATAATCTTTTCTATTCAAATTCATTCTATTCGAAATTGGAATTCATGCTGTTTTCGAAATTCGAATTTTGAAAAATGTATGTATAAATACTATAGATAGATATAATTCCATTCTGTTCTATTGTTTTTCTATTATATTGTTTTCTATTGTTTTTTTATTCTCTTTATTTGTATTTCCCTAGTTTTTTCTAGTCTATTATTCATTTTCTCTTCTGTTCTAAACTTTTCTATTAAAATTCGAATTTTAAGTCATTCTATTGGAAATTCGAATTTCAGAAGACTGTGTTTTCTATTTATTTTCTATTTTATTTATTTTCTATTCTATTCTCTTGTTTTCTATTCTATTCTTTTCTTTTGTTTTTCTTTGTTTTGGATTTTTTTTCAATCTCATTCAAATTTATACTATTCGAAATTAGAATTTCAGAACATGGTTAATTGTTTATATTCTATTTTAATATAATTATATTCTTCTCTATTCATTCTTTTACTTTTCTTTTTTTATTATATTACTTTATATTTTATATTCTGTTTTAGAAAATCTTTTTTTATAATTAGTTTTGATTTTTATTTCGATTTGTTTTCGAGTTTGATTCGACTTTTTCGACTCGACTATTTCGAATTCGTTTTGAATTAGACTCAAATCGAATTTCGGGCGAAATTTTTCGAATCAAATTTTTTCGGATTCGTTAAAAATCGTTACTATTGTAATTCGGAAATTCGGATGCATCCGAATTCCGAATTATTAAAAATTCATCCGAATTTCGATTCGGAACTAAACGAATTGCACATGTCTATTAACTTGTGGTTGACAGAGCGGATGAATAAGGGGAAGGTGGAAGATACATTTGCAAAGTGGTATCTAGCACAAAAGGGTAGGGGGGTTGTTAGAAAAGTCTCTGATAGGGGGGTTATGGACAGAGAAGAAATGCAAAGTAGGCAGTAGTGATGGAGTAGGGGGAGGGGGGGTGTGAGTCCAGGCCCACTCCTATGGTGGGGAAGTTCAAAAGTCGTCTTCTTGATCCAGGGTTAGAAGAAGTTTGAGGTCTTTAAGCGATTTGTTGGTAAAGGTTTTGTTTATAAAGGCTTGCCATCTCCGGAGACAGTGCATATTTGTAAGGCGAGAGGCAGTCCAGCTATTTAGAAGGTCCCTTCGGAGCAGGAGGATTAGTTGGTTTTGTATTTCGTCCAGCGTTGGAAGAGCAGGTTTGATCCAGTGTTTTAGGATAGCTTTCCTGGAGGCTAAAAGGCAGATATGTATCCATTGGTTGAAGCGGGTGGGTGGGGTAAGGGGAGGAATTCCAACAGGGTCTATTGAGGGACTAGGTTCTGAGCCAAAAAGTATGAGCTGCGGGTCCAATGGGATGCTCACTGAAGTCACATCCCTTATATATCCTATGATTTGTTGCCAGAAGGAGATGATTAATGGGCAGTTCCAGAGGCAATGAAGCAGAGATGGTCTCTGGGTTTTGCACCAAGGGCAGATTTTCTCATCTTGTGGTGCTCCTGTGTTGTATAGAGGGTTGTACGCCCTGTGGACAATCTTAAATTGGGTTTCTCTCCATAGTTCGTTGGTGCAGAGTTTGAGCGTTTTCCTGTATCCCTCTATTAGGATGTTGGAGAAATCTGTGGCAGGTAGGTCTTTAGACCAGGCTTTACCAGAGGTTGCGTCCAGAGGTTTGGTGAAGGTGAGCAACAGATTGCAGCTGTCCAGAAGTTACCTGAATCGATTAGGTTGTCGAGAAAGGTGTGTTTAAACCTAAGTTCTGGTTTAGGGCAGGTAGCTTTAACATAGGAAGCAATTTGATATATGTAGAAATTGTGATGAGGAGCGAGTCGGAACTCCTCCAGTATGGACCGGTAAGGTCGTATCAGACCAGTTCCTGTGTCGCACAGTGAGGTAAGTTTGGAGAGGCCCCTTAGTTCCCAGGAGGTAAAGGCTACATGTTGAATAGAGGCGGGTAGCATTGGGTTACCTCGAATTGGGAGGTGTTCAGACAGGTGCGGGGACACCTTTAGTCGCTTTCTAGTTTCCCTCCATGCAATAACAGTGTCTCTTATCAGCACATTGGAGCTTAGTTGGGAAGGCAGAGCTCTTAGGTTGCTGTGAAGGATAGCTGAGAGGGTGTAGGGAGCTGTCATTTCAGATTCTAGGTGGAAATTGGTGTACTTCGATTTCTGAGTGAGCCAATCCAGACCCGACCTCACCAGACAGGATAAGTTATATACTCTAATATGTGGAAGCCCGGCTTCCCCCTCGCCCTTAGGTAGATAAAGCTTAGGTAGAGCAATTCGAGGTTTTTTGCCCCTCCAAAGAAAGGCGGTTAAAGCTTTGTTTAGTCTTTGGATATCAACATGTTTGATTAAGATTGGAATTGTCTGCATAGGGTACAAAAGGCAAGAGAAGCTCACCATTTTATAGAGATGGCATCTCCCAAAAAGCGAGAGGGGAAGGTCTCTCCAAACCTCCAATTCACCAACAATTTTTTTAATTAAAGGGGGGTAGTTTAGCGAGTAGATAGAAGCAGGGTCTTTTCCGATGTTCACTCCCAGGTACGTTATGTGTTGTCGGGCTATTTTAAAGGGTGTAGAATGGGTCCATGAGTCCCTACCCTGTTTGTTAAGGGGTAGAATTTCACTCTTGCTAAAGTTTATTTTCAGGCCAGCACATTTTTGGAATGTTTGAAAGATCTGCTGTATTTGGGGTATGTCCTTTTGGGGGTTGGCCATGAATATTAGTATGTCATCCGCGAAGAGCGCCGTCTTTAGCAATTCCTTGCCTATTTTGACTCCGTGTAAGGGGGCATAAATGTTCAAAAGGAGAGAGGTTCTAGTGCAATGTTAAATAGGAGCGGGGACAAGGGGCATCCCTGCCTTGTCCCCTTGTGCAGAGGAATAGGGTCAGAAACTAGGCCTGCTGCTACCACTCTGGCTGAGGGGCTGGAGTATAGGTTTTTGACAAAATTAGTTATTTCACCCTTAAATCCGAAGGCCTCGAGCGTTTTAAATAGCCATTTGAAGTTGACGTTGTCAAAGGCCTTCTCGGCTTCAAGTGTAAGTATAGCTGTGTCTTTGGAGGGGTTGATTCTAGCCCAGTCTAAGACCGCTAGGACTTTTCTAATGTTAGCAGCCGCCGATCTGCCTTTGACAAATCCAGCTTGGGCCGGGTGGATTAAATCTGGCAAGATGATCGCAAGTCGGGTGGCAATTATATTTGACAGTAGCTTGGAGTCTACATTAAGTAAGGAGATAGGCCGGTACGACCCGGGTTCCAAAGGGTCCTTGCCCTTCTTCGCTATTAACTTAATGTAGGCTTGCTGGTCTGAGGGGAGGTATGGGCCTCCTGCCCACATTTGGTTGAATACCTTGGTTAGGGTAGGGGAGATAACATTTTTGGTTAACTTAAAAAATTCTCCTGTCAGCCCATCCGGGCTGGGGGATTTATTAGCAGCTGTGGATTTAATGGCATCTTCAATCTCAATCTGTGAGATGGGGGCATTCAGTGAGTCCAGTCGGGACTGGCTCACTTTAGGCAATTGAGAGTGATTGAGGAAGGTGTCCGCCAGGGAAGGATCCATGTCTTCCTGGGTGTAGAGAGATTTATAAAAGGAGTGTAGCACCTTATTAATGTCTTGGGGCCTGGAGACGGTGTTGCCTTGTTTATTTTTGAGGCCTTAATATGTGTGGGCTGGAATTGGCCTCTGCTGAGTCTCGCGAGTAATTTGCCTGCCTTATTTCCATGCTTATGTAATTGGAGGTCATAGTGCGCGAATTTTATGCATTCTTGATGTTCCGCCCATGTATCAAAATCTAGTTTTGCAGTTTTCCATCCTGCTTTATTGACTGGTGAGCTAGCTTGGATTACTCTCTTTTGGGCTTCTCTAAGTCGCTGGCTAGCTGAGCTGTACTTTTTGAGAGCCTCTTTTTTGCGAAAGGCCGCGTATGAGATAATTTTACCGCGTAAGAAAGCTTTTCCAGCGTCCCAAAGCAAGTTTGGGTTGTTGGAATGTTCCCTGTTCGTTTCGAGGAATTCTTGCCACGCTTCCTCTAGAACTGTTTGTAGTTTAGTGTCTTGGGCCAAGAAAGAAGGGAAGCGCCAGATGTTGGGTGAGATCGTCGGGGAAGGCAGGTTCAGCGAGATTGAAATCGGGGCGTGGTCTGATATCACTATCTCATGGATAGCGGTGTCTTCAATCTGTTGTAGGAGAGAAGATGTAACTAGGAGGTAATCTAGTCTGGCAAATGACTTATGGGGAGGAGAGAAGTAGGTGAACTGTCTCTCGAGTGGATGAGACATCTGCCAGGGGTCGGTGAGCTGGGTTCCTGTGAGGAGCTGGTCAAGTTGAGAGGGGGATGACGTTCGGCCGCCTGGGGTTCTTTGGGCACAGTGTGTCCGATCCTCCTGTGTGTTATGTACTGTGTTGAAATCTCCCCCAGTTAAATGAGGAGTGAGTGGGTCCTTTAGAATCTACTGCGTGAGATTTTGAAAAAAGGAGGAGGTGGGTGAGTTGGGGGCAGGGCAGCTGTTAGAAATCATGGGGCCCCGTACAGCCTACCTAATGGGGCCCCCCAACCCCGCCCTCGACCCCATCCTTAACCCCACCCTCCCGACTATAAAAAACCTAAAGCCTGGAATACACAATGAGATTATCGGACGAATGATCGTCCGTTTTTTTTTTTTTTGCATGACAATCTCATATCAAAAAAGAAGAGGTTACTAAAGTACGAAAATTCTCGTATGGCTGAATAAAAATTCAGAAGTGATGTAATGTGTTGTATTGTATTTTCGGATGAAAACTGTAGTGATTAAAGAAAAATGGTATGATTTGATATGGTATGCGAAAAATTTTCGTGCTTTGTCCTTTCAGATAATTTTGGATGAAAACTGTGTTCTAACAATCAGATTATCGTATGATTGCTTCGATAGCGGTATTTTTAGTCTAATTTTCAGGACTTTTTGATGTAAAGGACTTTTGCTTTGTCTTTAAAGTGGAGTTCCACCCAAAAGTGGAACTTCTGCTGGTTGGATTCCTCCCCCCCCTCAGGTGTCCAATTTGGCACCTTTCGGGTGGTAGGGGGAAGAGAACACCTGTCTTTAGACAGGTGACCTTTTCCACATACCCGGGAGCTCGGGCCGACATCTGTATCCACTCAGTCCGCATATACCACACAGCAGACAGGAGTGGACTTGTGATGACTCTATGGGTGGTGCACTTGTATCCATTTACATCCGGCTACCTCTGATTTGTCACATTTAGGTCTGGAAAAAATGTAAAGGGACGTCATAGTCCTTTACCATTTTTTTTTCTAGACCTTTGGAGGTAGGCAGGTGTAAATATCACAAGTGCACAAGGTGGGGGGGTTAAAACATGGCTCAGCTGCCATATTCTTACTGCCCCCCTTCCCCTAAACACAAGTGTAAACTAGCATATCATGCTTATTTTCATCATGATTGATGATCACAGCACAGCACATACTTTATGGCTCTGGGTCAGTTGCACATGGCTGTTGGGTGCAGACTTCATTATGGCTGTACTGTAATATAGCCATAAGTAAACAAGGTCAGCACCCAGCAGCCATGTGACACTAACCCAGAGCCATAAAGTATGTATTGTGCTGATCAATCATGATGATAATAAGCACACAGTCAGGGAGTCTGGGAGCTGTACCTTTGAAGTCTGTCAGTGTGCAGTTTGTCTGTGCACTGCCACTCGCTGCCTGGAAGAGCCTGCCGAGACCTCTCAGCCATCTCTCACATCAGTCTCTCCCTCAGTTCACAGCATTTACTGAGGGAGATATGGCTTCTCCCGGCTAATGTATACTTTTCACACACAGTTTGAAGATGATTGTAGAATCTACAATCATCTTCAAAATTTGTGAGAAAAGTATAAATTAGCCGGGAGAAGTCATATCACTGTTCTTAGAACAGTGATATGGCTTCTCCCCGCTAATTTATAGTTTTCACACACAGTTTGAAGATGATTGTAGAACAGTGATATGGCTTCTCCCGGCTAATGTATACTTTTCACACACAGTTTGAAGATGATTGTAGAATCTATAATCATCTTCAAAATGTGTGAGAAAAGTATAAATTAGCGGAGAGAAGCCATATCACTGTTCTTAGAACAGTGATATGGCTTCTCCCCGCTAATTTATAGTTTTCACACACAGTTTGAAGATGATTGTAGAACAGTGATATGGCTTCTCCCGGCTAATGTATACTTTTCACACACAGTTTGAAGATGATTGTAGAATCTATAATCATCTTCAAAATGTGTGAGAAAAGTATAAATTAGCGGGGAGAAACCATATCACTGTTCTTAGAACAGTGATATGGCTTCTCCCCGCTAATTTATATTTTTCACACACAGTTTGAAGATGATTGTAGAACAGTGATGTGGCTTCTCCCGGCTAATGTATACTTTTCACACACAGTTTGAAGATGATTGTAGAACAGTGATATGGCTTCTCCCCGCTAATTTATAGTTTTCACACACAGTTTGAAGATGATTGTAGAACAGTGATATGGCTTCTCCCGGCTAATGTATACTTTTCACACACAGTTTGAAGATGATTGTAGAATCTATAATCATCTTCAAAATGTGTGAGAAAAGTATAAATTAGTGGGGAGAAGCCATATCACTGTTCTTAGAACAGTGATATGGCTTCTCCCCGCTAATTTATAGTTTTCACACACAGTTTGAAGATCATTGTAGAACAGTGATATGGCTTCTCCTGGCTAATGTATACTTTTCACACACAGTTTGAAGATGATTGTAGAATCTATAATCATCTTCAAAATGTGTGAGAAAAGTATAAATTAGCCGGGAGAAGCCATATCACTGTTCTTAGAACAGTGATATGGCTTCTCCCCGCTAATTTATAGTTTTCACACACAGTTTGAAGATGATTGTAGAACAGTGATATGGCTTCTCCCGGCTAATGTATACTTTTCACACACAGTTTGAAGATGATTGTAGA
>BLSH010255917.1:152205-169261 GCA_018402905.1 Glandirana rugosa
CCAGGAATTTTGGAAGGTACTGGTGGACGAACGCCCTGTAAAACCCCAGGTATTCTGTAGTCTTAATTAGGTTGCCAGGATGACCACCGGGTTCGACTCTGTCCTGACGTTCTTGATGTATTTAAGTACATGGTGAACATGATCTTCGTTCCCATCGGTAAAATGTCCGAACCCCAAACAATTCTGATCTCAACTCGCTCGAAGATCTTCAGGCCCAAGACGACCAAGCCGGCTTGAAGCCCTGTTTCAGGCCTAAGCCCAGGCCTGTCTTGGGCTTGAAACAGGGCCTTGGGCTTGGGGTAACTTTAGTTACCCCTGTGCCTGAAAATCCGAATTGCAGTCCTGTCTCAGCTTGGGCCACCAGTAGGACCGTTGGATTAATTCTGATGTCTTATGGACCCCAAAATGTCCCGCAAGCAGGTGGTCATGGAAGGTTTTAAGGACCTTGGTTCTGGCTTCCTTAGGTACAAAGATCTTTTCCCCATGCCAAAAAAGTCCATCCTGTTTCCTGAGAGAGGAAGTCTCAGATTCCGGGCACTGGGCAGAGGTTAGCTCAAGAACTGGCTTTAGGCTAGGTTGAATCATTAGAGAGTTCTGGGGGGACAAGATGGTGCTAGGCACAGTGACTTCAGGTGTCTCTGGAAACATACGGGAGAGAGCATCAGCCTTCCCATTCTTGGAGCCTGGATGGTATGTCAGGTGGAAGTTAAATCTGGAGAAAAAGAGAGCCCACCGAGCTTGTCGAGGTCTGAGACATTTGGCTAATTTTAGATATTCCAGATTCTTGTGGTCTGTGAATATCATAATGGGGTGGGCTGCTCCCTCCAATAGATTTCTCCATTCCTCCAATGTGATTTTATTCGCTAGCAGCTCTCGGTCCCCCACATCATAATTCCTCTCTGCGGGGCTCATCTTACGAGAAGAAAAGTCAACTGGATGTAACAAAGCATTGGGTCCCTGACGTTGGGAAAGAAATGCTCCTGTGGCGACTTCTGAAGCATCAACTTCCAGGACAAAGGGTAAGGCCGGATTTGGCTGCTGCAGGACTGGAGCTGAGGTAAACACAGTCTTTAGTTTTTCGAAGGCAATCTGGGCCTCTGGTGTCCATTGAAAGCGGGCCTGCTGACGGGTCAGCTGGGTGATCGGGGCAATGATACCAGAAAAGTTCTTGACAAACCTCCGATAAAAATTTGCAAAGCCCACAAATCTCTGGACACCTTTCTTATCGGTGGGGGCTGGCCATTCCAAGATAACCAACACTTTCTGGGGATCCATAGCCACCCCATCCGTGGAGATGACTAAACCCAGAAAATGGATGATGGATTTTTCAAAGTCACATTTTCAGCTTTTGCATATAGTCCATGTCTCCTTAAGGTGAGCAAGACTTTTTTGACATGGGTTCTGTGTAACTCCAGGGTAGCAGAGAAGATCAAGATGTCGTCCAAGTAGACAATCAAGAAATGATCAAGAAATTCTCTGAAGATGTCGTTCACAAAATGCTGAAAAGTGGCTGGAGCATTGCATAATCCGAAAGGCATGACGAGGTATTCGAAATGCCCGAAGCGAGTTCGAAATGCTGTTTTCCACTCGTCACCCTCTCGAATCCGCACCAAGTTGTATGCCCCTCTCAAGTCCAACTTAGTGAAAATTCGGGCATCGCGGAATCTCTGAAATATTTCAGGAACAAGCGGCAGGGGGTAGCGATTCTTGATCGTGATTTTATTTAGCTCTCTATAGTCCACACAAGATCTTAAGGTGTGATCCTTTTTTTTTTTGTACAAAGAAGATTCCGGCACCCGCTGGGGAGGAAGAGGGACGGATGAACCCCTTTTTCCAAGTTTTCGTCAATGTATTGGCACAGTGCCTCCAATTCAGTCTCTGATAATCGAAAGATCCGCCCGAAAGGGATCTCAGCTCCTGGCAAAAGTTCAATCGGGCAGTCGTATGAACGGTGAGGGGGTAACACTTCTGCCCCTTTCTTGTTGAAGACATCTAGAAAATCATGGTATACCATGGGAATAGCCTGGCTGATATCATGGGCTGGCTGAACTGTAAGACAGCTGGTCGAAGAAGCTGGTTCCAGGGTAAAGCAGGACTTCCGGCAGTAGGTTGATTTGAAGAAGATCTCCCCCTTTCTCCAATCTATCTGAGGGTTGTGGGCCCGTAACCAAGGGATTCCCAGAATCACAGGAAACATAGGGGAGCCGAGGATGTCAAAACGGAGGTATACTTTGTGACCGGATACTGTTGAAGTAAGTATAGGCATAGTCTCTTGAGTTACGGGTCCAGACCTGGGAATGGTTCCATCAGCCAGGTGGACCTCAAGCCTCTGTTGCTTAGGCTGTACAGGCACACAAAGTCTCTTCACTAGTGCAGAGTCCATGAAACAGCTGCATGCCCCGGAGTCAATGATTGCTGGTATTTGGACCTCCCCCTCGGCCAGCTGTAACGAGATATGAAGGACCAGGTGAGAAGGAGAGGCTTCAGCAACCTGCAAATGCATGGGACTCGGATGGGCAGGCTTACTTGGCCTTACAGGACAGCTGTTAATGAAATGTCCATTCACTCCACAGTAGAAGCAGAGGTTGGTCATTCGGCGTCGTTGTCTTTCCTCTGGTGTCAAGGAGGCACGAACTAGGCCCAGCTGCTTGGGTTTGTCCTTGGGAAGGTTGACAACAGGTTGCATAGGAACAGGTACTGGGACAGAAGAAACTTTGGGCAACATCCAAATTGGCCGTGGCGCTTGAAAATGTTCAGCTCATCGCTCCCGCAGATATCTCTCCAGCTGGATGGATAGCTGCATAAGCCCCTCTAGGGTAGCCGGGGCTTGTATTCGCGCCAGCTCATCCCTAAGGGTGTCAGAAAGTCCCAGCCGATATTGATGCCTGAGGGCGGCCTCATTCCACTGGGTGTCAGCGGCCCATCGGCGGAAATCCACCGTATAGTCCTCCACTGTACTCCGCTCTTGCCGGAAGGAGTGTAGGGCAGATTCTGCTGTGGTGGTACGTTGTGGGTCATCGTACAACAATGACATGGCTTCGAAGAATGCCTCTACCGAGGCGACGGCAGGATCCTTCTGCTCCAGGAGATGGTGAGCCCAGGATTGGGGTTCATCGGATAGTAGTGAAATGATGAATCCCACTTTAATAGTCTCTTGGGAAAAAGTCCTTGGTTGCAGGGTCAGGCAGAGCAGGCAAGCATTCTTAAATGCCCTGAACCTTCTTTGGTCACCCAAGAAGCGTTCAGGTGTGGGGACCCTTGGTTCCGGGGATGGAACAATCATGGTAGAAGCTTGAGCTGGTTGCTCTTGGGCAGGTGCAGGAGTGGTGGATGCTGGGATCCGAGTTGTGGACAGATACTGAAGACATCCATCCAGCTGGAAATGATTTTCCTGAAGTCTTGTCACCGCCTGAGAGCCGCCACTTGCTGGCATAAAGCTTCGAGTGAGGAAGCGCCTACATTTGGCCTCTGACATGGCTGGATTATACTTATAGTTACCTGGTTGGAGGCCAAGTGCAGAGAGGGCTTCCCTTGCAGCTAGGTGCAGAGCACCTCCTGGAGGTGAGACAGGGAGCGCTGTGCCCGGAGAGGCAGGGGTTACCAGTTGCGCTGGCCAGGGGCATGGTCTCTCAGGATGGCTCTGCTGGAACCCGGACGTGCTGCTGGGCTGGCGTCCCCTGGATATACCGGAGTACACGTGGCAGGAACAGGTAAGACCGGAATCAGAATCGAGATCAAGCCAGAGGTCATGCACAGGAGATCAAGCAAAGTCTATGGCCTTGCTTCAGGGATGATCAGAAACAGAGTCAAAGCCAGGCCGAGGGTCACACACAGATAGGAGCCGAGGTGCAGAGTAGTGAGACAAGTCAAGGGTCAAAGCCAGGAATCAGGATCAGGAGGGTCAGGAAAAGCCAGGTCGGTAACCGAGAATCGGATCAATCAAGAACAGGAATGCAAGGAACAGCAGGAAGCTGAAGATAATCCAGCAACTAATAGTTCTTCTGCATGGGTTTAAATAGGGCATTGGTCACCAACATCTGTCACGCATTGTGTACGAACGGACGTGCACGCGTGTGCACTTGCGTACAGATCTTCCCGTTCGTTCTGGATCTTCTGCGCATGCACATTGGCGCATTCCTTTGTGACAGTGGAGAATTCCTATGCCAACGGATTTTTCTCTGACAGAGTGTGGTAGTGGGTTCCCCCAGGATGTCATTGAACAAAGATTGTAGGGTATCTTGGAGGTCCTCCGGTCCCTCAGACTCTGGGAGATCCAGCATCCTGATGTTATTCCTGCGCCCCCTATTGTCCAAGTCCTCAAGATGGTGCTGCATGTCTCTGAGCATAGTACGATGGTCTGCACCCTGAACTTGGGTGTGGTGTACTGCCAACTTAGTTTCTTGAAGCTCTTCCTCTACTTGTTCCACCCTGTCTGCCAAGTGTTTGAAGTTGGCGTGGAGTACTTGTGTCTCCTTTCGGCAAATAGTTTTTACATCTTCCACTAACTGCTTGAAATCATCCTTAATTGGAATGGCCTGAAGATAGGCCAACATGTAGGATGGAAGAGGAGGCAGGTGGTCCAGTGTAGGAGGCAAGGTGACCTGATTTGTAGGCTGGGCCGGGCAGAGAGAAGGCTGTGGGCCTGTGAGCTCCCCAGCAGGGGAGACGTGTTGCGGGGAGTCCCAGGGTTCACACCACTGCGGGGTGCCCGGGGCATTTGTGACAGCATAGGCTTCCCAGGGTGTCTCTGCAGGAGATCCTGCCATCTGGGCATAGGTGACAGCTGAGTCAGGCATCTGTCTGGCTGTGTTGAAGTCCCTGGCGCGAGATGTCCTCTGGGCCCTAGGGGAGCCAGGAATGCAGGGGGCCAGCTGTGGAGTTGCATGCCCAGTCAGAGCGGACCAGGGCCTGCAGGGTCCCGGGAGGGTCGGGAATTCGTCCGAGTCATCAGACAGGCCTATGGAGCTTGGTCTGTCACTACCCATGCAGGGATCCGAGGCCGTCCGGAGCAGCCGTGGGAAGGCCTCAGAACATTGGGTACAGGTATCTGGCATGCGGCCTAGCGTGGCAGATGGGACCTCATTTGTGATGGCCCTTTCCATCTCCCCCCTCAGGTCCTGACTCACCACTCCCGGGGAGCGCAGAATGTCCTCCTCCCCTCCTGGGGGACGCCGATGCTGGAGCTCTGACTGGCCACGGCTCGCCGGCAGGGATCTGGACTGAGTGTCTGCGCCATCAGGAAGGGTCGCCGGTGCCATTTTGGCTGCTCTGGCAGACGGGACCTCCAGCGGTGCAAAGTAGTCCCGTAGCTTGGATACAGAGCCCGGAGGCAGCTGAGACGATCCCCTGGTCTTGGTGGACTGGGGAGGCTTCGATTTGCCCATGATGGAGCGGTGTTTTCCCCAAAAAAGCAATTTTAGCTGGCAGGCTGTGGGAGAGCAGAGAGCTACACGACCATCGAGGATGGTCACGGTCCCCCTATACATATAGTTTTATGGTTTATGAGGGCAAAAATAGTCACATAGAGCCGGTAGGATGCCCAGACTACATAGGGAGCACTGGCAAAATTGTGTGGGATTTGGTGTCACCCTTATTCGGAAAGGGGTACCATTTGTACGTGGACAATTACTACTCAAGCGTGCCACTTTTTAGTAAGTTGTTTGATCACCAAATTGGCGCATGTGGCACCGTGCGACCTAATCGCCGGGGCTTCCCCCAACGGCTGGTAGAATCCCGACTTAGTCGGGGGGGAGAGAGTCTGCTTGAAAAGTGGTAATTTGCTCTTCATGCAGATACGACCGTCCAAATTACAATGGCAACTGCTGTTGTGGAGAAACCCCTCTGTGCCCACGAATATCACCAATATATAGGAGGGGTGGACCTCAACGACCAGTTTTTGGTGCCGTATCTAATTGCCTGTAAGACCAGACGCTGGTACAAAAAAGTGTCTGTTTACTTATTCCAATTGGCTATGCTGAAAGCTCATGTGTTTTACAGAGGGTCAGGACAAACTGGATCTCTCCTTCAATTCCAGGAAGAGATCATCAGAGCCCTTCTGTATCCAGATGGTTCTGCACCCCATGTTCCCAATCCAAATGCAGTGAGCCGGCTGTCACAGGGTCTCCAAAGATGTCACCGCATTTTTGGAGACCCTAACCTTTACTGTTAAAAATAGCATATCAAAAAAAGTAAAAAATGTAAAACAATTATAAAAAACAAAAAATATATAAAATAATAAAAGTCAAAAACAGTTGTACGTTTCTTGTTTTTCTATCTTTATTTTCTCTCTATTCTCTTTCTATTGCTCTCTCTATTGTTTTTTATGCATAACTGTAATGTTTTGTTACTGTTTTTTATCATGGTTTTTTTTGCAGGTATGTAATGTTTTTATAATGTTTTCCGGTGAGGTTTTATTATTTTTTCTTCTTAGCAGCAATGTATTTTTTATATGTTACTGTGTTTTATTAATCTTTATTTGGTTTTCAGGTACGCCAGATGTAGCACTGATTTATTTAGGGTGACATCAACAGTGTTTGCTCCCACCATACATAAAGCAGTGACTCCAGTGCTGTTGGAGGTGATTTCACCACCACAGTTAAAAAAAAGAGAGCGTATACTGGAGCATGGGGCAGGGGTGGAAATTGGGGTGGATTGCCACTATGCTCTGGTATACATTTTTAAAAGGGGCTATGCCCACCATTAGAAGTGAGTGGATGAAGGAAGGTTTTCTAATGGTGGGCATATCCAGGGATTGATTCTTTTTTTTCATTCAACCCACATGCTGCATGGAAAAAAAGAACATTACAACATATGCCCAACAAGAACCAGCGACACAATAGTATGTTGCTGGTCTTAGAGTTGTTATACCGGAATACTGCCTGTAGGTATAGGTATCATCTAGGTATCGTTCTTTTCAGCCGGTGGTCGGCTTTCATGTAAAAGCAATTCTAGCAGCTGATTAGCTGCTAGACTCCTTTTACAAGCAGTGGGAGGGAACGCCCCCCCCCTGCCATCGTCCATGGTTTTCTCTGGCTCTCCTGCCCCACCGGGGAACCCCAGAATGAAACTGGTGGTTCTGACAGCTGACCATAGAGCTGATCAAAGACTAGAAATGGCTCCAATCATCTCTATGGCCTAAGATACCGGATATGAGCATTTCTCGACTTCTGTTTTGCCAGATATAAACCGCGCCATTGGGAAATTGGGGAAGCATCTTATCACATCGATTTTGGTGTACTCAGGTATGTTAAGGGCTGAGGAGAGATCTAGAGTCTAATAGATCCCAAATTAAAAAAATAAATAAATATGCGACACTACCTATTTTTATCATTGATGATATTTAAATTTCCAGTGATAACAATAGAAATGATAGAAAAAAAAGATGAAAGGGACAGTGTAAAAATAAAATAAAAAGCAAAATGAATAATTAAAAAAAAATGCACCCCTGTCCCCCTGTGCACGCGTGCAAAGGTGAACGCAAGTGTCTGTCTCGTGTCGTATGTAAACAGCAATTGCACCACACATGTGTGGTATCACGGTGAACGTCAAATCAAGGACAGTAATTCTAGCAGTAGACCTACTCTGCAGATCTAAAGTGGTAACCTGTAAAGGCTTTTAAAGATGTATATAGTTTGTCACCACTGCACAGGTATGCGTTATTTTTATAGCATGTCATGTTTGGTGTCTATGTACTCGGCATGAGATCATTTTTTATATTTTTTTAATTAAAATTCAAAAAAGTGGGTTTTTTCCCCAAAAATTGTGTTTGAAAAATCGCTGCGCAAATACTTTGTAAAAAAAAAAATTGCAACATCCACAATGTTAAGGTGTAGGGCCTCTGCTTTAAATATATATATATATATATATATATAATGTTTTGGGGTTCAAAGTAATTTTCTAGAAAAAAAACGTTTTTTTTTTCATGTAAACAAAAAGTGTCAGAAAAGACTTGGTGGTTCAAGTGGTTAGAAGAGTGGGTGATGTGTGGCATAGGCTTCTAATGATGGGCATAAAATGCCAGGACAGTTCAAACCCCCCCAAAGGACCCCATTTTTGAAAGTAGACACCCCAAGCTATTTGTTGAGAGGCACGTCGGGTCCATGGAATATTTTATTTTTTTGTCGCAAGTGATTGAAAAATGACAAAAAAAAAAAATCATACAAAGTTGTCACTGAAAATACATTCTGCTGCTTTTCCTGAGTACAGGGATACCCCATGTGTGAGACTTTTTGAGAGCATAGCCGCGTACAGGACCCCAAAAACCAATCACAATCTTCAGGATTTCTAAGGGCCAAAACGTATGCCTTCACCCCGCACTACCTATCACAGTTGCAGAGGCCATGAAATGCCCAGATAGCAACCTCCCCCCAATGACCCCATTTTGGAAAGTAGACACCCCAAGCTATTTGCTAAGAGGCATGTTGAGTCCATGGAATATTTTATAGTTTCAAGGAAATTACATTTTTTTTTTCACAAAGTTGTCACTAAATCGTATATTGCTCAAACGTGCCATGGGTATATGTGGAATTGCCCCCCAAAATAAATTCTGCTGCTTCTCCTGAGTATGGGTATACCACATCTGTGAGACTTTTTGGGAACCTATTCGCGTACAGGACCCTAAAAACCAATCACCATCTTCAGGCTTTCTAAGGGCATAAAATGGTTATTTTACTCCTCACTACCTATCACAGTTTTGGAGGCCCTGAGATGTCAAGGTAGCACAAAAGCACCCCCAAATGACCCCATTTTGTAAAGTAGACACCCAAAAGTATTTGCTAAGAGGCGTGGTGAGTATTTTTGCAGCTCTCATTTGTTTTGGAAAATGAAGAAATAAACGGAAAATGTATTTTTTTTATTTTTTCAAATTTCAAAACTTTATGACAAAAAGCGAGACCTGCAAAATACTCAACGTGCCTCTCATCACATAGCTTGGAGTGTCTGCTTTCCAAAATGGGTTAATTTGGGGCTGTTTTGTGCTATCTGGGCATTCCATGGCCTCCAAAACTGTGATAGGGAGTGAGGAGTAAAATCACCATTTTATGCCTTTAGAAAGCCTGAAGGCGGTGATTGGTTTCCGGGGTCCTGTATGCAGCTAGACTGCCAAAAAGTCTCACATATGTGGAATCCCCGTATTCAGAAGAAGCAGCAGAATTTATTTTGGGGTGTAATTTCACATATACCCATGGTGTGTGCGAGCAACATATCATTTAGTGACAACTTTGTGAAAAAAAAACAAATGTCATTTGCTCGAAACTTGTGGCAAAATATAAAATATTCCATGGACGCAACATGCCTCTCAGAAAATAGCATGGGATGTCTACTTTACAAAATGGTGTCATTTGGGGGGGTTTGCTATCTGGGCATTTCATGGCCTCCGCAACTGTGATAGGTAGTGTGAAGGCAAAAGTTTTTGCCCTTAGAAATCCTGAAGGAGGCAATTGGTTTTCGGGGTCCCGAACGCGGATAGGCTCCCAAAAAGTCTCACACATGAGGTATTCCCGTACTCAGGAGAAGCAGCAGAATGTATTTTGGGGTGTAATTCCACATGTACCCATGGCATGTGTGAGCAATATATCATTTCAGTGACACCTTTGTGTAATTTTTTTTTTGTCATTTTTCAATCACTTGCGACAAAAAAATAAAATATTCCATGGACTCGACATGCCACTCAGTAAATAGCTTGGGGTGTCTACTTTCCAAAATGGTGTCACTTGGGGGGGGGTGGGGGTTGCTATCTGGGCATTTCATGGCCTCCGCAACTGTGATAGGTAGTGTGGGGTGAAGGCATAAATTTTCGCCCTTAGAAATCCTGAAGGCGGTGATTGGATTTGGGGTCCTATACGCAGATAAGCTCCCAAAAAGTCTCACACGTGGTATCTCCGTACTCAGGAGAAGCAGCAGAATGTATTTTAAGGTGTAACTCCACATATACCCATGGCATGTGTGAGCAATATGTCATCTCAGTAACAACTTTGTGTAATTTTTTTTTGTCAGTTTTCAATCACAAAAAATAAAATATTCAATGGGCTCAACATGTCTCTCAGCTAATTCCTTGGGGTGTCTACTTTCCAAAATGGGGATATTTGGGGGGGGAGCTTGTACTGCCCTTCCATTATAGCACCTCAGGAAATGAGATAGGTAGTCATGAAATAAAAGCTGTGTAAATTCCAGAAAATGTACCCTAGTTTTGCGCAAACCAATAAATATACGCCAATTTACTTTTTTTTTACCCAAGACATGTGGCTGAATGCATTTTGGCAAAAATGTATCACTAAAATTTAGTTTATTGTATTTTTCTAATAACAAAAAGTAGAAAATATCATTTTTTTTTCAAAATTTTTGTTCTTTTTTCGTTTATATCTCAAAAAATAAAAAGCGTAGAGGTGAACAAATACCACCAAAAGAAAGCTCTATTTGTGGGGAAAAAAGACGCAAATTTCCAGTTAAAGCAGCGCAGTGCCAAATTAAAAAAAAGTGCTCTGGTCCTAATGTGGGAAATCCTTCCGGTCCTTAAGTGGTTACATTTTCTGGCCATCTTGCTTTCAAACAGTACCTCCCCAGCAAGCGTGCCAAATACGGGGTCAAGATGCCACAGGCTATACATATAGTCTTATGGTTTACCAGGGAAAGATAGTCACGTGGAGCCACCCCAACTGCCCAGACTACATAGGGAGCGCTGGCAAAATTGTTTGGGACTTGGTGTTACCCTTATTGAGAAAGGGGTACCACTTGTACGTGGACAATTATTACACAAGGGTGCCACTGTTTAGTCATCTTTTTGATCAAGGAACTGGCGCATGTGGCACCGTGTGATCTAATCGCCAGGGCTTCCCCCAACAGCTTGTAGAGTCTCGACTTAGACGAGGGGGAGAGAGCCTGCTTGAGAAGTAATAATTTGCTCATAGTGAAGTGGAGGGATACACGGAATGTTTTCGTGCTGTCCTCCCTTCACGCAGACACAGCAGTCCAAATTCCAACAGTTATTGGTGTTATTGAGTAGCCCCTCTGTGTCCACGTATACATCCTTAACATTGGATGGGTGAACTTTACCATCTAGTTATTGGGGCCGTACTTAACTGGCCATAAGGCCAGACGCTGGTATAAAAAAGTGTCTGTATATTTATTCCAATTGACTCTGCTGAACGCTTATGTGCTATACAAAGCATCAGGACAGACTGGATCCTTCCTCAAATTCCAGGAAAAGATCATCACAACCTTTCTGTTTCCAAACTGTGCTGTTCCCCAACTTCCCAATGCAAATGCAGTGAGCCAGCTGCATGAGAGGCACTTCCCAAAAGTCCTCCGTGGTACCTCAGGTCAATGAGCACCCCAAAGAAGATGTTGTGTCTGCATACAACGCAGATACAGGCATGACACCCGCTATTATTGTCCCTTCTGTCCTGGCCAAACTGGTCTTTGCATCGGTCAATGTTTCCGTCGCTACCACACACTGGTGGAGTATTAGCGTAGGGTACAGCACTACACAGGCATAGGGCACACTTTCATAAATGCTAATGCATTTTGAGAGACCTGAACCTGGAGCTGTTACAAAAAAAAACAAAAAAGTGTACAAAAAAATAAAAATATATTTTTTAAAACAACAAAAAAATAAAAAATGTAAAAAAACAAAAAAAGCCAAAAATAGTTGTCTTCTCTCTCTGTTGTTCTCTCTATTCTCTATCTATTGTTTTCTCTCTATTGTTATTGTATTTTATGCTTACCTGTAATGTTTTATTGTTACTGTGTTTTATTATGTTTGCTTCGCAGGTATGTAATTCTACTTTTATATGTTACTGTTTACTGTGTTTTATTCTTAATCATTATTTGCTTTTCAGGTATGCCATTCAGCTGCAGCACTGATTTATTCATATTGACAGCAACAGCGTTTGCTCCCACGAACGTAAATCAGCGACTGCAGCACTGTAGGAGGTGATTTCACCACCCCAGTTAAAAAGAGCATATATGCCAAAGCATTGGGGCAGGGGTGAACATTAGGGCAGATTGCCCCTATGCTTCGGCATATATTTTTAGAATGGTGCTATGCTCATCATTAGAAGTGGGTGGATGAATGTGGTATTCTAATGGTGGGCGTACCACTAATTGATTGATTCTTTTTTCTTTTCATTTAACCCACAGGCTGCATGAAAAAAAAAGAACATTACAACACACAGTATCTCACAAAAGTGAGTACACCCCTCACATTTTTAAATATTTTATTATATCTTCTTGTGACAACACTGAAGAAATGACACTTTGCTACAATGTAAAGTAGTGAGTGTACAGCTTGTATAACAGTGAAAATTTGCTGTCCCCTCAAAATAACTCAACACACAGCCATTAATGTCTAAACCGTTGGCAACAAAAGTGAGCACACCCCTAAGTGAAAATGTCCAAATTGGTCCCAAAGTGTCAATATTTTGTGTGGTCACCATTATTTTCAAACACTGCCTTAACCCTCTTGGGCATGAAGTTCACCAGAGCTTCACAGGTTGCCACTGGAGTCCTCTTCCACTCCTTCATGATGACATCATAGAGCTGGTGGATGTTAAAGACCTTGCGCTCCTCCCCCTTCCATTTGAGGATGCTGCACAGATGCTCAATAGGGTTTAGGTCTGGAGACATGCTTGGCAAGTCCATCACCTTTACCCTCAGCTTTTTTAGCAAGGCAGTGCTCATCTTGGAGGCGTGTTTTGGGTCATTATCATGTTGGAATACTGCCCTGCCGCCCAGTCTCTGAAGGGAGGGGATCATGCTCTGCTTCAGTATGTCACAGTACATGTTGCCATTCATGGTTCCCTCAAGGAACTGTAGCTCCCCAGTGCCGGCAGGACTCATGCAGCCTCAGACCATGACACTCCCACCACCATGCCTAACTGTAGACAAGACTCACTTGTCTTTGTACTCCTCACCTGGTTGCCGCCACACACGCTTGACACCATTTGAACCAGATACGTTTATCTTAGTCTCATCAGACCACAGAATATGGTTCTAGGAATCCATGTCTTTAGTCCGCTTGTCTTTAGCAAACTGCAGGCTGTCTTGTGTATCATCTTTAGAAGAAGCTTCCTTCTGGGATGACAGCCATGCAGACCAATTTGATGCAGTGTGTGGCATTTGGTCTGAGCACTGACAGGCTAACCCCCCCCCCACACACACCTCTTCAACCTCTGTAGCAATGCTGGCAGCACTCATATGTCTATTTCCCAAAGACAACCTCTGGATATTATGCTGAGCATGTGCACTCAACTTCTTTGGTCCACCATGGCAAGGCCTGTTCTGAGTGGAACCTGTCCTGTTAAATTGCTGTATGGTCTTGGCCACCGTGCTGCAGCTCAGTTTCAGGGTCTTGGCAATATTTTTATAGCATAGGCCATATTTATGTAGAGCAACAATTCTTTTTTTCGGATCCTCAGAGAGTTCTTTTGCCATGAGGTGCCTTGTTGAGCTTCCAGTGACCAGTATGAGAGAGTGAAAGTGATAACACCAAATTTTACACACCTGCTCCCCATTCACACCTGAGACCTTGTAACACCAGCGGTTTAGATAATAATGGCTGTGTGTTGAGTTATTTTGAGGGGACAACAAATTTACACTGTTATACAAGCTGTACACTCACTACTTTACATTGTAGCAAAGTGTTATTTCTTCAGTGTTGTCACATGAAAATATATAATAAAATAGTTACAAAAGTGTGAGGGGTGTACTCACTTTTGTGAGATACTGTATGCCCAACAGGGACCAGCGACGTACTTGTATGTTACTGAACTTTAAGTGGTTATACCGGATTGAGGTCTGCAGGTTTAGGTATCATCTTGGTATTGTTCTTTTCGTTGTTTGAGCAATATATCATCAAAAAAAAAAATTGTCATATTCCCGAAACTTGTGGCAAAATATAAAATATTCAATGGACTCAACATGCCTTTCTGCAAATAGCTTGGGGTGTCTACTTTCCAAAACAGGGTTGTTTGGTTTATTTTTTGCTATCTGGGCATTTCATGGCCTCCGAAACTGTGATAGGTAGTGAAAAGTGAAATCAAAAATTTACGCCCTTAGAAATCCTGAAGACGATGCTTGGTTTTCAGGGTCCTGTACGTGGCTAGACTGCTAAAAAGTCTCACACATGTGGTATCCCCATACTCAGGAGAAGTAGCAGAATGTATCTAGTGGTGTAATTCCACATATACCCATGGCATGTTTGAGCAATATATCATTTAAAGACAACTTTGTGAAAAAAAATTGTAATTTTCCCGAAACACGTGCCAAAATATAAAATATTCCATGGACTAAGCATGCCTCTCATCAAATATCTTACGATGTCTACTTTCCAAAATGGGGTCATTTGGAGGGGGTTTGTGCTATCTTGGCATTACATGGCCTCCGAAACTGTGATAGGTAGTGAGGAGTGAAATCAAAAATATATGCCCTTAGAAATCCTGAATACGGTGATTGGTTTTTGGGGTCCTGTACGTGGTTGACTGCCAAAAAGTCTCACACATGTTGTATACCCATACTCAGAAGAAGCAGCAAAATCTATTTTGAGGTATAACTCTGCATATACCCATGGCATGTATGAGAAATATATAATTTCAGTGACAAACTTTGTGTAATTTTTCTTTTTTTTTTGTCATTTTTCAATCATTTGTGACAAAAAAAATAAATATTAAATGAGCTCAACATGCCTCTCAGCAAATTCCTTGGGGTGTCTACTTTCCAAAATGAGGTCATTTGGGGGAGTTTGTACTGCCCTTCCATTATAGCACCTCAGGAAATGAGATAAGCAGTCATAAACTAAAAGCTGCATAAATTCCAGAAAATGTACCCTAGTTTGTAGACGCTATAACTTTTATGCAAACCAATAAATATACACTTATTGACTTTTTTTACCTGATACATGTCACTGAATGCGTTTTGGCAAAGATGTATGACTAAAATTGAGTTTATTGTATTTTTTTAATAACAAAAAGTAGAAATTTTTTTTTCAAAATTTTCGATCTTTTTTTGTTTATATTGCAAAAAATAAAAAGCACAGAGGTGATCAAATACCGCCAAAAGAAAGCTCTATTTGTGGGAAAGAAAGGACACACATTTTGTTTAGGTTCACAGCATTGCATGAGTGCGCAATTACCAGTTAAAGCAGCACAGTGACAAATTGTACAAAATGCTCTGGTCTTTAAGGGGGCAAATCCTTCCGGGGCTGAAGTGGTTAAAATACAAACAGCAAATAGGACAAGCATATATACATTAAAGTGGTGTTGTTTGAGGGCCCAAATCAGATGCACAACTCCTTCTGCCTTCTCTGTTCTAACCTTAAACTTGAATATCAAACTTGCCTTTTGAAATGGATAAAAGGGTTAGTTAACCAAGGAGCTCAAAAGGCCAGCCCAGGAAGGTTCCTGATTAGATGTTGTCCTTTTCTCGCATCTGAGTTTACGACGGGTAAATAGCAGAGCATCTCCCATATCACACACACACCTAACATTCCTGTATTTCAAAAGGACCTGGTAAATCAATTAAGTTCCTTATACTAAAGCCTGCCAACTTAGTCCTCAAATATGTGTCCAGATAACTATATTAACCCATTAAGTAAAACCAATATGTCATACCAATCATAGATAAAAGTGTCTGGGGTACTCCCGCGCTACCACAGAAGTGAATGGGTTAAAATGAATACTGTGATCCACTGCTGCAAACACCTATGGGTGAATCAGTGCCCAGGTGAGTGAATATAGTGTGTAGTAGTGTTGCGCTGTGATCTGAGATGGTATGTAGGTGTGGTAATACAAGTGCTAAACACTAAGTAAATAGCAAAAATTATAATACAGTGCCCACACACAGTAACAAAGTGCTAATTCGCTACTAATAAGAAAAAAGTCCAGTGGGCTATGACAAAAAATAAAGCCTCACATCAGTGAGCATGCATGAATGGATGAACAAACTATGTGCTTAATAAACAAAACTCCATTTTGAGAAACTGGTGCAGTCCCAGCATAAACAACACAATATATATATCTTCTTATGTTGGTCTGTGTGGGACACCAAAATGTTTATTCTGAAATAAGACTGCAATTGTGGTGGAGAAAAAAGCTGCATATGTCTGGAAGCATTATTTTCCCAGAGATAGTAGGTCCAGTTTTTAAAAGAGATGGTCGGGGCTGATATTTTTAAACTATAATAAAGTTTCAAGGAGTAAATTCCTAAAAGGCACAGTGACGCCATCTATGTAATATATATAGTCCACTAATGGGATTAAAATTTCATATATTCATTGCTAGAGTTAGTGCTTGTGTCACCGAGGGAGGATATAATCTCAAAGGGGGACACCAAAAAGTTTATTATGAAATGGGACCGCAGTTGTAGAGGAGGAATAATCTGCATATGTCTAGAAGCATTATTGTCCCAGGGATAGTAGGTCTGGTTTTTAATAGAGGTGGTAGGGGCTAATATTATTAAACTATAGTGAAATCGTAAGGAATAGATTCCTAACAGGCCTACTTAGGCCATCTATGTAATATATATAATCTGCTAATGGGATTAAGGTTGCATATATGCATAGTTAGAGTTAGTGCTGGTGTCGCCGAGGGAGGATATGGTCTCAAAGCGGGCAAGGGGGACACCAAAATGTTTATTATGAAATAGGACCGGTCCACAGTTGTGGAGGAGGAATAAGCTGCATATGTCCAGAAGCATTGTTATGTGTAGAAAACCTATATGAGACGCCGAATGGGTAGAAATGGAGACTAGAAGACCGGTAATAATCTCTTACATATATAACTTAATTCACATACTGATGGGTGTAACAGGTCCATAACAACAATCCCATGTTGCAATGAACATAAATGTATCTGAAATATTGTCTGCATGTTGTGACGATGACAAGTCATGTACTAGGGTAAGGGGAAGACCTACGAAGGGGGAAATGTATCAGCAGACTAAAGTGAAGCAGGGGTCAGAAATCATTTATAAAACAGTTCAAATCAAACTCAATATTCAGTCCTTGGGGAGCAAATGTATCCATCAGTATGTGAATTAAGTTATATATGTAAGAGATTATTACATC
>BLSH010255917.1:172850-193851 GCA_018402905.1 Glandirana rugosa
CGTTTGTGGATACACGTCCCACCGGAGAGTGGAATCACGAGTGAGAGACAACGTTCTACCGACATAGGATGTGTGAGAAGTTTATAGCGAGGTTACCTCCCACTTTTCCCCTCCTTCCCTTACGGGTTTTATCACACTATATCAAACATTATTTCTGTGATAAATAATTTTAGAGTTATTATATGTGAGTGTAAATTTTTAATTTTTGTTACGTTTTGAGGTACTCGACGCTTGAGCAGGATGGCGTAGTGAAGACCATACGATCACCAGGTTAGGACTGCGCATAGCAGTGTAGTGTAGTGTACTGAAGTAGTCCCCTACAATTTATAGAGTTATGCTAGTACACATCCCCTGATGAAGTCATGTGATGTGATGTGACGATACGCGTCAGGATTGGACCACTAGCATACCAGAAGTGATGCGGTAGGACGAGTTCGCAGCTCATGGAGTTTTGCATTGTTTTTAATTTTTAAATGTGAGTGTATATTATTGAGATTTTAATAAATAGTGTCTTTATTACAAACTATATCACACTATTTTGGGCATTCCCTTCCTCCCCTTTTCACCCTCCATTGGAGCGATATTTGAAGAGTGTGTAGGATACAGCCATCTTGCAACAGAGAGTGAGCACTAAGGTGAGAGGCCACCCTGCACATAGGTGTTTGCACTGTGGAAGAAGTGACACCTCTGTTGTTTTTACCCATATGGAAAAGCATAGGAAGATTTCTTTTCATTTTCCTGTGTTGTTTATGTTGACTGCACCAGAGTTTCTCAAAATGGAGTTCTACTGATTAAGCACATAGTCTGTTTACCCACACAGACCAACATAAGAAGATATATATATATATTTTTTGTGTTGTTGCTGGGACTGCACCAGTTTCTCAAAATGGAGTTTTGTTGATTAAGCACATAGTTTGTTCATCCATTCATGCACGCTCACTGATGTGAGGCTTTATTTTTTGTCATAGCCCACTGGACTTTTTTCTTATTAGTAGCGAATTAGCACTTTATGACTGTGTGTGGGCACTGTATTATAATTTTTGCTATTTACTTAGTGTTTAGCACTTGTATTACCACACCTACATACCATCTCAGATCACAGCGCAACATCACTACACACTATAATATGTCATACCAACTACTCTACTTATTCAAAGGTATACAGTATCTCACAAAAGTGAGTACACCCCTCACATTTTTGTAAATATTTTATTCTATCTTTTCATGTGACAACACTGAAGAAATTACACTTTTCTACAATGTAAAGTAGTGAGTGTACAGCCTGTATAACAGTGTAAACTTGCTGTCCCCTCAAAATAACTCAACACGCAGCCATTAATGTCTAAACTGCTGGCAACAAAAGTGAGTATACCCCCTAAGTGAAAATGTCCAAATTGGGCACAATTAGCCATTTCCCTCCCTGGTGTCATGTGTCTCCTTAGTGTTACAAGGTCTCATGTGTGAATGAGGAGTAGGTGTGTTAAATTTGGTGTTATCGCTCTCACTCTCTCATACTGATCACTGAAAGTTCAACATGGCACCTCATGCAAAAGAACTCTCTGAGCATCTGAAGAAAATAATTGTTGCTCTACATAAAGTTTGCCTAGGCTATAAGAAGATTTCCAAGACCCTGAAACTGAGCTGCAGCACAGTGACCAAGACCATAAAGAGGTTTAACAGGACAGATTCCACTCAGGACAGGCCTCGCCCTGATCAACCAAAGAAGTTGAGTGCACATGCTCAGCGTTATATCCAGAGGTTGTCTTTGGGAAATAGATGTATGAATGCTGCCAGCATTTCTGCAGAGGTTGAAGGGGTAGGGGGTCAGCCTGTCAGTGCTCAGAGCATACACAGCACACTGCATCACATTGGTCTGCATGGCTGTCATCCCAGAAGGAAGCCTTTTCTAAAGATGATGCACAAGAAAGTCCACAAATAGTTTGCTGAAAACAGGCAGACTAAGGACATGGATTGCTGGAACCATGGCCTCTGGTCTAATGAGACCAAGATAGACTTAATTGGTTCAGATGGTATCAAGAATGTGTGGTGGCAACCAGGTGAGGAGTACAAAGACAATTGTGTCTTGCATACAGTCAAGCATGGTGGTGGGAGTGTCATGGTCTGGGGCTGCATGAGTGCTGCTATCACTGGGAGTTACAGTTCATTGAGGGAACCATACAGTCAGGTCCATAAATATTGGGATATTGACACAATTCTAATCTTTTTGGCTCTATACACCACCACAATGGATTTGAAATGAAATGAACATTTATGGACCTGACTGTATATACAAATATTCACAGTTGCTAATGGAGATTACCTATAAACTCCTCATAAGGCAACACCATCATTGCCTTTCACCCACCTGCAAATGCAAACACAGACCCACGGTGTGCATGTGTATGTAAACAGCGTTCATACCACACATGTGAGGTATCACCATGAACATCAGCATGAGAGCAATCATTCTAGCACCTGAGCTTACAGTTAATTCTAAACTGATGAGCTGTAAGGGCTTTTAAAGCATCATCTATAGAGAGTTTTGGGTACCGTAGTTTTTCGCATTAGCACAGGAGCACACAATTTTAACAGCCAATCCACACTATATGCACATACCACATTGTAAAACATCTGTCACCACAGGGACACAAAGGAAACAATTGTTTCTTTGTGTCCCATTCACAGTGCAATGCACATTGCGCTGCAGTATGAACGCAGGACATTGCAGTAAATGAAGTGTATGTTTTGTACACTTCAAATAATGTTCGTACAAAACAATAAAAAAATGGAGTTATGTGATGTGCTGAATCACGCACCATGCTACCCCCAACGCAGCTTTTCTGCTCGGCGATTTAATGGCTGCCCATGTGCAGCAGGGAAAGTGGAAGGACAAAGGAATCTGCTCACCAAAGACCAGCCACATCTGCTACCTGCTCCATACCATTGCATCCACTAAATAATATAAAATAGAATGTATGGGTCCCTAGTGGTGAGCGGGACCCCATGGGATAGCTCAAAGGATCCAGGTGTGTCTCCTCCTTCCCCCTTCTTCTATTAGCAGGTTGCCATTGGATACCGCAGCGCCGTTCTGCATGGCAATGGGTGCAGGATTGGTCAGAATTGGTGGGCTCAGCTTGCCCGAGCAACGGGAGCTGATTTAAGGACCAGCGAGCAGCTCTGGGGTCAGTCGCTGCGCTGTGGGAGGACCGAGCATGACTGCTGCCATGAAACGCTGCTTGCCTGAGAGAAGGGAAAGCCTGCTCCGCTGCCTCATTGAGAAGGCTTAAGGTTCCAGAGGAGAGGTGTGGCTCCATCACTGCCTAGCAGAGGACTTGAATGGCACTCTGCCCAGTGAGAAGACACAAGGGGACCCTGCCAAGATAGAGGATGCAGCTCGGGACATGCGCAGTCTGCGCTGCCAACCACCTAGAAGAAAGAAGAGGAAGAGAGGGGATGCTTCTTCTCAGCCAAGTGGCAGTAATGCCACTCCGGGCTTATCTCAGGAAGGTCTCCCTGGCTCACAGAGGAATGTCACTCAGCCAGCTGCAGTTCCAGCTAACAGTGGGCAACAGGTGCCCCCTAGTGGTGGGGAGAATTATTATTTTTCTAATGTTAATTAAGTGCTTTGGTTAACTCACTGTCTAATATAATTGGTCGTTTCAAAGGGGCACAAACATCTGATGCTTTATTGGGTTTTAAAGAGGCACAGATTTCTGGTGCTGCACGCAAGTCTTACACTGTCCAACCCTCAGGGGCACATGGGAATGGTGCTTCGTTTATGGCAGGTGATTCCTTATCCCAGAATAGTTTACAAAATGCGTTTCTGAGTCAGAACATGCAGAATATTAAACGCAGTTTGGCACGGTTCTATTAACACTCCTGGGAAAGATGTTTCTGGTTTGCCTGTTAACCCTTACACCTAATTTTGGAATTTTTTTCTCGGGTTAATCTGACGGTTTCTTAAAAAAATGTTGTGCCTTGTGTTGTAGAAACTTGTCTTAAAGAGGCACTCCTGTGAACTCTCACCATTAGGATATCATCTAACCACTGCTGTCAAAGAGAAAATCTGGAGGGGAGACTTTCGTTACTTCCAGCTTCAAAAGAATTCCTGTCAAAGTCAGAAAGAAAGGTAGAGGATAGATAGGATCCCTAGGACGTTCCAAAACTGTCTGCAATTCTTTTTGCATTTATGCAGCAGTGATGGGCGAACGTTTTCCAGATAGGTGCTCTGGATTATTCCAAAATCTGGACATTATAGCAGAAGCGTTCAGGCATTTCGGCAGTACAGCATGGTTTACAAATTTCAGACAAAATATGGAGAGTGAAAAATGTGGGTTTGTGGATTAATTTGATGTTGCCACAAAAACCCCAGTTCACTCCCAAGCTGGTCAATAATGTGCAGAATCTTTTTCGTAAAGGGCAGTGTAAGTTTGTATCAAATCACTCAATCGCATCCTGCCAATAAATGTTACCGTAAGGCTTCCGCATCCTCAAGTCAACCGCAGTCCCGAGATTTTAGTAACAAAAGCCAGGACTTCAGTGAGTCTGGCCGTAATGTGCCCATGGTTAGATCACTACCCAAACCACAGAATGGTGGATCTTTTGTGCAGAGGTTTTGACAAGGGTTTTTTGGTGCCACACTTTACAGGTGTGGGTTGTTTCATGGTCAAAAACTTGCATTCAGTCTTTCTTCATCCAGAGGAAGTTGATAGTAAAATTGCGAAAGAACTTAGGGAAGGGAGGATCACAGGTCCATTCTTGTCATCCCCCTTTTTCAATTTCTGGCTCTCCTTTAGGCTTGGTTCCTAAAAAAGAACAGGGTTCCTTTCGACTAATTCACCATCTCTCATATCCCTTAAGCGACTCTCTCAATGACGAAGTGGTAGATGCCGAAGCCTCTGTATCCTACGCTTCTTTTGACGAGGCTCTGTTGTTATTGAGTTGTTTTGGTAAGTCGGCCTTGTTAGCAAAGCCTGATATTAAATCGGATTTTCGTCTACTCCCGGTCCATCCGCAGGGTTTTAATTCTCTCGGTTTTCAGTTCAATAACCTGTTTTACTTTGACAACTGTATGCCCATGGGCTTTTCCCTTTCTTGCTTTTATTTTGAAACATTTTCCAGTTTTCTTCAGTGGGTTCTTTCAGAGTCATTCCCCAATGGTGGTTGCTTGCACTATTTTAATGATTTTTTGTTTGTAGGCCCTCCCGATTTGCCTATTTGTTCACAGTCCTTAACTGTGTCTTTCACAATCTGTGACTCTTTTGGGATACCCCTTGCCCATGAGAAGATGCTTTTTCCAACTATGGTCGTTGAATTTCCAGGAACCACGATCGACTCGTCTCTAATGGAATTTAGGCTCCCTCCAGATAAGTTGTTGCACATGAGATACACAATATCTTCTTCCAATCTCTTTTTTGACTTTTTGCATTTGCAGCCATGGTGATTCCAGTCACCAGGATTTTTTCCAGACGTTTTGCCCTGGCCACAAAGAGCCTAAAGAACCCTTTTCACATGTTTCTATTTCAAGGAGTGTTAAAGAGGACCTAAAGATTTGGGATGCTTTTCTAAGTAACTTAAATGGCTCTACCATCTGGTAGAAAGATTTTATTGATGACTTCCAACTGGGTTTCTTTACAGATGCAGCTGGATCAATTGGATTTGGAGTTTATTTGGATGGCCATTGGTGTGCTTCAAGATGGCATACAAGTTGGGATATGCCTGACATCCTTCATAACCTGATACTTCTGGAGCTTTTTCCAGTAATAGTAGCAGTCGTAATTTGGAAGGATATTTTTCAGAATTATCAGGTTATTGTACATACCGACAATAAAGGCATTTTAGTCACTATCAATCTATTGTCATCCAAATTTGTTATCAAGTTACTACACTTTGTAGTGTTACATCGTATGCATTATAACATTTGGTTGAAAGCGGGACACATATCTGGGGTCCATAATAACTTTGCCGATGCCTTGTCTCACTCACAGTTCACCAAATTCCAGGAATTGGCTCCAGATGCGGATCTTGTCAGCACTCCTTGCCCAAACTTCCTCTGGAGCTTGATTTTAGATTAATTGGTACGGATTTAAAAAATTTGGCGTCGCCCAAGACATGGGAGAACTATCTTCATTCATGGACCAGATGGTGCTCATTTTGTTCTGAGAGGGGCATTGATTTTATGCCCTTCTGTTCTTTCCCTTACCATTGAGCTGTATGGAGGAAAAGAGGAAAGGAACGATTTGGTGATCTATCGTGATGACTGATTACTAATAAAGAAATTGCGAGGGAGAAAAAACGTGGAGTAGGAGAGCGTAACCCCAGGAAATCACTATATTGATATAGAGGCGCATATCCTGATATATAGAGGTGAGAGTTCTGGGAGCACATACTGGATTGTGGCACTTATAGAGAAGCGCTTTGGGGTGAAGTGTTGATCCCCCTCCAAAGAAGCTCTCCCTGCACGAGTGGAGCATGGAATGTTTTATTCGTTTTTTTGAAGCACAAGTCACTCTTTATCACTCTAGCACTTTATTGAAAGGAGGAAATTTTTTTTAAAGACTGGTTTATATATTCACTTATTTATCTTCATACAATATTTATATCTTCCCATTTATTTACCTTGTTTTTACCACCACTATGCATTTATGATTATTGAGATTGTTTTTACCATCACTGTGCATTTTTGATTATTTATATTGTTCACATAGTAAGTGACCACCACTTCACCAATATTTATATTTCTATATATATAAGAAACCGTATTTCAGTGATATTTAAGTCAGAAACTCATTGGTTTGGTTTTCACCACTAGAGGGAGTTCTCTATACACATTGGTTGATGTGAGAGGTTGCGCAGTATCATCTACCATATCTAATTGATTTTATGAGTGTTAGCGCTTATATAGCTTTAGCCTTTGTTTCTCATTTAATTGAGTTAAACCTTAGCTGGGCTTCAGTGCAAAAGATCTTAGCCGGTGTTTCGGTGTTTCCTTTTTTCTTAAGTTTTCTGGTCAGCTGGCCTTATCTTCTTTTTTCCAAGTTGGCAAGGTCCTTAAATGATTTAGGAGGTCTCGTCCAACGGTGAATAGCAGGCGTCCGATTTCTTTTAATTTATTAGGTAAACTTTTGTTGGTCCTGGAACAGGTTTGTTTTTCCCCGTTCGAGTTATTACTTTTCAGATCAGCCTTCTCAGTTGCCTTCTTTGGAGCCTTAAGGATTGGCAAATTTACGGCATGCAATAAGTCTTCCAATTCCTCCCTTTTGTTTTCTCACATTTTAGTGCACAATGGCTCCCTCAGAATATTTATTAGCAAATCAAAAAATGATGTCTTAGGTCATGGGCATGGTATCACTCTATATGGTTCTCCGAATTTAGATAGTTGTCCTTTGCACCATACAAAGAATTATTTGTCAGTCAGGCCAAATTTGAATAGTTCCTTCTTAATTCATAAGGATTTAACCCCATTAACAAGATACCAGTTCTCCGCTGTCCTTTCTTCTTGTCTTAAAATGTTTAATTTAGTGGGTTTCCATTTCTCTTCCCTGAAGATCTGAAGTGGGTGGGTCACTGGGAAAGTCATAGGTACAAATTATACGTTCGACCTGACTTGCCAATTATATGACTACTTTCTTTCAGATTCAACCGCAATCAGGATTTGGATAGTGGGACATTCCTATATTTTTTGGGCCATGAAGCGAGCAGAATCCAGGATTTATTCAAGGAATTTTGGTCTGGACATTAATAGATATGTAATTTTTGGTCAGGAATTAGAGCCCTAAGATGGCGTAATCTTAGAGACCATTTAATTTATTTGTCAAATGTTTGCCCCCCCCATGTCTTAATTCTTCATGTCGGGGCTAATGATATTGTCAAGGTTAGGACTTGGAATCTTCTGTGTGAGAATAAGGGTGTTAGCTGTCCAAAACGGGGTCATTTTGTGGGTGTTTCCATTGTCCTGGGGCTCCAGGGCCTTCAAAAGTGTGATAGGTTGTCATCAAATTAGATGTGTAATTTATGCTCGTAGAACGCCTGGAGGTGCTACTTGAATGTTGGGCCTCTGTATGTGGCCAGGTTGTGTAAAAGTCTCACACGTGGCATTGCCATACTCAGGAGGAGTAGCAGAATGTATTTTGGGGTGTCATTGCAAGTATGCATATGCTGTGTGTGAGAAATAACATATTATGACAATTTTGTGTAAAAAAAAAATCTTTTTTTTGCAAAGAATTGTGGGGAAAAAATTACAACTTCATGCCTCTTACTAAATACCTTGGAATGTCTACTTTCCAAAAAGGGGTAATTTGTACTTTACTGGCTTGTTAGTGTCTCACGAAATGAGATGGGCCATCAGTACATGAGGCGTGATCAATTTTCAATGATTTGCACCATAGTTTGTAGACTCTATAACTTTTCACAGAGACTAAATAATACACACTAATTTGGGTTATTTTTACCAAAGATATGTAGCAGTATAAATTTTGGCCCAAATTTATGAAGAAAAATTACTTTTTTGCAAAATTGTACAATAGAACCTAAAATTTTTTTTTTTTTTAAATGTTTGCTCTTTTTGCGCTTATATTGCGAAAAATAAAAAACCCAGCAGTGATTAAATACCACCAAAAGAATGCTCTATTTGTGAGATATACATTTTGTTTAGGTACAATGTAGCATGAGAGAGTAATTGAGATTCAAAATGTGAGAGCGCTGAAAGCTAAAAATTTATCTGGGCAGGAAGGGGGTATAAATGTCTTGTATTGAAGTGGTTAAGGATGCAGGAAAGTCAAGAAAAGACAAGAGTTTCTGAGAAATCTTGGAGGTCAGGGTGAGAATAAGTAACAAAAGTAGATAAATTAGTCCAGTATAGTGTGCAGGATGCTCTACGGATGCTATCAAGGTCAGACTGAGAGATCTTTGTCAGTTAGGTAAAAGTTTAATGTAAAATGTCTGTGTAATTTTTAGCCAGTTGAATAACGGTGTAACCCTGTAACAGTGCATAGCTTTGAGTTTATTGCAGTAGTTGTCTAGGAAACGGACACAGTTTAAAAATAGTTAAAATATGGTTGCAGGAAAAACAATATGAAGCAATCATAAACAGTATAAAACACATACCTGATAGGAGAGTTTTGGACAAATGCAATGGGTTGAAAAGTAAAACCTTTTTCAATATTTTTTTCTAAAAAACAGCAAATGATAACCATAAGGCAGGTGAAGGATGAAGACAGAATAGGGAGATCATGGTGTTGAAAAGCCACTTTGGATTGCATGTGTATTGTGTGGATATGAGAGTGGAGTATTTTACTTTGCAGATGATGACGTATAACTAATAAAAAAGCAATAATCTTTTGATAGCTCTACACTGACAATCTTGAAAAGTCCCCTTACTGTCCCCACTGGCAGCCAGAAAACTCTGATCTCCACTAGACTTTAAGAATCAGGCTACAAGATACTTTTGCATTGGGAAACATTCTCAGGGGTCAGTCCACTGTGCTGGCGATGTTCCAAATCTACAGAGACCCTATGTCATCTCTTCTGGACATGTGTGAAAATAAGACTCTTCTGGCAAGTTCTTCTGCCATGTCCATTATCAATGAAACACTCCGAATGGAGGGGACCTCCAGGTACTGGCTACTGGCTACTCACACTAATTATCTGAAGGGGGTTAAAACGTTGATTGAGGCTCTCCGATGCGATCAAAGGCCTAATGGAGTTGATCTCAATTATTTCTCTACCGGTTTCGTGGACATATCCGCTTCTTCAGGAGAACAATATATGAGAGATCTAAAGATTAAAATGGTACAGTGAATCATAAAATATACAATAGACACATTGGGCACATTGAAAATAATAAACTCAAAAACCGGGAAGGGATTTAATTCTCATAGTTGTTTACCCAGGCAAATCAGTCTTCAAGCGAGTATGCCGCAGAAGACGCCCAAAGGCATTCCCCCCACGGCGGACACGGGGGACAAAAAAAGTTGTAACTATGTGTAATAATGAACAATATTAGAATCTGTAAACAATTTCCAATATTTTAAAAGATCCCACGTACATGGCTGTAACTATTGTTTTATCGCTCACTGTTTATGTGTATTTTGCATCAGTGTCTTTTTTATAACCATATTTAACCACTTCCAGACCGAGCTTCTTTTTTGGGTTCGGTGTTTACAAGTTAAAACCAGTTATTTTTTGCTATAAAATTACTTGGAACCCCCAAACACTATGTCTTTTTTCTAACACCCTAGAAAATAAAATGGCGGTCGTTGCAAAACTTTGTCACACCGTATTTGCGCAGTGGTCTTACAAGCGTGATTTTTTTAAAAAAATTCATTTTTTGAGTTACAAAATAAGACAACAGTAAAGTTAGCCCAATTTTGTTCCATATTGTGAAAGATAATGTTATGCCGAGTAAAATGATACCCAACATGTCATGCTTCAGCTCGCGGAATGGCGACAAACTTTGCAACTTAAAAATCTCCATTGGCGACATTAGAAATTTCTACAGGTTACCAGTTTTGAGTTACAGAGGAGTTCTAGTGCTAAAATTATTGCTCTTGCTCTAACGATCGCGGCGTTACCTCACATGTGTGATTTGAACACCGTTTTCATATGTGGGTGGGACTTGCGTAAGGTCGCAAAGACGGGGCGCTTTAATGTTTTTTTTAATTATTTATTTTACTTTTTATTTTTTATTTTTACACTGTCCTTTTTTAAAAAAAATGATCACTTTTATTCCTATCACAAGAAATGTAAGCATTCCTTTTAATAGAAAAAAGCATGCCAGGACCTCTTAAATATGAGATCTGGGGTCAAAAAGACCTCAAATCTCATATTTACACTTTAATGCAATAAAAAAAATGGCAGTGAAAAAAAAGATGTCCCCTTTAAGAGCTATGGGCAGAAGTGACTTGTGGCGTCTGTGACATCATTTCCTCCCTGAAATGCCATGGAGCCGAGTGGGCAGCATCTTTCTCTCACTCGACTTCCAGTGCAGAGGGGGAGCAGACCCAATCGTCTCCGCTGCTACCGGCCGGTCCGGTAAACAGTGGAGATGATGGGAAAATGGCTGGATGGGGGCACCTCTCCCGCCGCTGATGAGAGCAATCTCAAGGTGAATCCACCGCTGAGGCCACTTATCACACGCAGAATCGCCGGCTGAAAAAAAACACCGGGGTTATGGTACCTATCTGCTACCATAACAATGGTATTGCACTTCAAAGGGGCCGCTGTCATATGATGGCGGCAGTCCGGAAGTGGTTAATAAATTGTATACTTTTTATAAACTCTGTGTGATCCCCGGGTGCCGAGATAGTCCATGCACTATACCTAGGTTACGGTGTATAACTGGGACAGTCCACACCGCCTCTCCTTTAAAATAATGTTCAAGTGGGGACAATGTAGATCCCAGCAAGTAAGGGCTGGAGTGGTGGTCAAGAGCTGGCACTACATCAGTGCTGAGGACATCCCTGGTATGCATAATGTCTTAGGAGGGATTTCAATGATGCACACCCCCTCACACCACTGTCCTATAGCCCTAGGGAAAACCAGTCCTGGTCAAAACAAGACCCAGTTGTAATCCATAAATATGCAGATCCAACAAGGTTGTATACTTATCAGTCCTTGGGGTATCAGTGGCCACCCATCAGTAGATAGAGCACAGAAAATGCATTGCCGATTCAAAGGTATAGTCCATGCTTGCAATTGTAGAGCATCCTGTAGTCCCACACTGAAGAGGAATGCCAAGGAGAGGAGTGTGCCAGAGAGGGCGGAGAGCTGGGTAGCCTGACCAGTTTTGCCGGTCCCAAGCCGGCTGCTTCAGAGGCTAGAAATTCCAGTGGTGATCTGGGGCTTTAGGACAGTGGTGCGAGGGGGATGTGCATTATTGGAATCCCTCCTAAGACATTATCCACACCAGGGATGTCCTCAGCACTGATGTAGCACCCCCTCTTGACCACCACTCCACCCTTACCTACTGGGATTTACATTGTTCCCACTTGAACATTGTTTTTTTTTTCAGACACCCAGGGGGTCATTTACTATAGCTCGATTCTGCCTTTGCGTGAATTTTAACTCGCAGAATCTCAAATTCACGCTAATTAGCGCAAGAATGGAATTCACTAAAGCCCTGAGGGAGAAAATAGTCCCAGAATCAAATTCACTATAGCACCTAGACAACAGTGACTGACTAAAAAACTAGTCGTTGTAGAAGCAAAGGAATTGCACATGGAAATAATGTTTAGAGCATGATATGATCACCTACATGGTTTTTAAAAATGTAGTATCTTGTTTAATGATGATTTGTTTTTAAATTGTTTAAAAAAGTAATGTATAACCTGAAATATCATTGAAAGTCTGAAAAGAGCCAAATTCCCACTTTTTTCCTGACTATTCATCAGCACAACTGAGCATGCTCAGACAAGAAAATTCCCTCATTTTAACTCCCATGCCTTTTTTAGAGGGCGCTATAGTAAATGCGCAAATTTGCGTTGGCTAATATGCCTTCTTGAGAAGGCAAATTCGCGCCATATAGCCCAATGCATGTTTTAGCCATTGATTCTAATGGTACAATTGTAACTTCCCTAAAGAAATCCTTTCATGTTGAGATGAAATGTATCTTTCTCTCAAACAAATTGTCCCTGCAACAATGTTTCTTCATGTATTTCATGCTTTCATGTTTTGTTAAAATACATTTTTCTCTGTCTTTCACTTGTTGCTGTCCATCTCACAAAAATCTTTCCCAAACTCATACAACTATCTTCACAAACCACAAACCATTGCTGTTGCAAATTTAAAATGAATCACAATGTTTTTCTTTTTATTTTTTTAAATTGCAAATGATCCTAATTTGAGCCCAAAAATGTGATGTGTACCAACATCAGAAAAAAAAAAGTCATTACCAAAAATCTGAGAGTAACATCACTACTGTACAACTCACCCACTAAGGACCACAAATTTCACAGAATAAATCAAGACTAATAACTCCTGTATGTAATTCCACCACCTATATATCCAAAGAAATGCAGTATATATGTGTAAGAAAACTCTACAAATAGCATCTCTGTGGCTCATAAGGTAACACTCCTGCCTAGCGTTGTTTTGTTCCTGGGTTTGAAGGTCAAAAATGTTGTTAAACATAGCTCTTGACCCAGGACTTTACATAAATTTTGTCTAAATGTAGTATTTATGTGTAGGAGGGTTCCGCCACCATTGGAAATTGTGTCATATATTTTCCATGGGCGAGGATTATAATCAGCCTTAACATTTCCCCACCAGCAATAATTGCAGCTTCTTACCAAGCAAAATGCCCCAAAATGGGAAATGTTCTAGAGCAGAATGCTCACAGTACTGAGCAGTACACCTGCATTGGTTAATTTATTGCATCCCTGGGACTTAGTACTGTTTGACATCACAGAGAAGGAGGCACCACAAGTGTGGCATCACAGTGGCTAACAGGTTAGTGCTTCTGCTTAGCAACCCTGGGGTCATTGGTTCAAATCCAAAACTTCCTGTTGAAAAGCTGTCTGCTCTTCCTGTCTTGGGAAAAATAAATCAGGTCTTTACACAAATTATATATTAATGTAGCATTTTTGTGGACAAGGATTCCACCACCATTGCAAATCTTGCACAATCTACTATGTTGGAAAAAGTATTGGAACATCTGCCTTTACACACACAAGGGCAGCCCAGTCTTAAGCCTCGTACACACGGTGCGCCGGTCGTATGACCAAACGCACCAAATCGTATGTTGGCTGTTGTTTCTCGCATACTGACATGCACTACACGATCGTACGACCAAGCCGAAAGTAGTGACGTGTTATGAACATATAAAGAGAGAGTTCAGGTGCATGTAATTAGTGTTCGGCCGTTCCTGACTTTTGAGCATGCGTGTTTTGCACAATACAACTTTTGGACCAACTTCTCTGTACACACCATACAGCGGTCGTAAGACCGCTTGTTGGTACTACCAACGTTTTCTAGTTTGCTCATATAACTCCTGTTGTACGACCGTCGTATGTCGGCTGTTCTAATCGCATGTACTAACGGTCGGATTTGCATACAATGGTCGTTCGTACAACCTGTTGTATGTGATCGTCTAACCGCATGTACGAGGCTTTAGTCTTTAGGGTTCAAATTGGATTTGGCCCACCCTTTGCAGCTATAACAGCTTCAACTCTTCTGGGAAGGCTGTCCACACCGTTTAGGAGTGTGTCTATGGGAAGGTTTGACCATTCTTCCAGAAGAGCATTTGTGAGGTCAGGCACTGATGTTGGATGAGAAGGCCTGGCTCACACTCTCTGCTCTAATTCATCCCAAAGGTGTTCTATTGGGTTGAGATCAGGACTCTGTGCAGGCCAGTCAACCCCATACTCACTCATCCATGTCTATATGGACCTTGCTTTGTGCACTGGTGCACAGTCATGTTGGAACAGGAAGGGGCCATCCCCAAACCGTTCCTACAAAGTTGGAAGCATGAAATTGTCCAAAGTGTCTTAGTATGCTGGCACCTTATGATTTGCCTTCACTGACCTCAACCCAATAGAACCCCTTTAGTGAGGAATTAGAGCTGAGACTGAATGCCAGGCCTTCTCGTCCAACATCACTGCTAACCTCACAAATCTCTTTGGGAAGAATGGTCAAACATTCCCATGGACACACTCCTAAACCTTGTGGACAGCCTTCCCAGAAGAGTTGAAGCTGTTATAGCTGCAAAGGGTGGGCCAACTCAATATTGAACCCCACGGACTAAGACTGGGATGCCATTAAAGTTCATGTGTGTGTAAAGGCAGGCGTTTTGACAATATCGTGTGGGCTAGCACATTTGCAAATTGTAAGTGTTCTTGTTTATCAGGTGCAATCACTATAGAGTTAAGCCCCGTACACACAGTACAACGGTTGTACAACCAAACGTCTAACTTTGGACCAAGTTGGATGTTGGCTGTTGTGTCTTGCATATTGACATGCACTAAGCGATTGTACAACCAAGCCTAACCTAGTGATGTGTTAAGAGCATATAACGAGGTAGTTCAGGTGAATGTGATTTGTGAATTAGGAAAGTAGGTTTCCCAGAACGGACACTTCTGGGCGTTCCTGACTTCTGAGCATGTCTGTTTTGCACGTACAACTTTGTTGGACCAACTTCTCTGTACACACGATACAACGGTCATACAACCACTTGTTGTACAACCAAAGTTTTCTAGTCTGCTCATCCAACTTCAGTTGTACAACCATTGTACGACGGCTGTTCTAATCACGCGTACTAACGGTTAGATGATCATACAACAAGCTGGTTGTACAATGGTTGTTGTACAACCGTTGTACCGTGTGTACGGGGCTTTAGGCAGACATGAAGAGACAGATTGAATGACACTGGTGAGCGTGTACTTCCATTGGGCATGTCGGTGTGCTAACAATACAACCTATGTTATATAATTGACTGCAGTAGGGGAGGTTGGTTTGCCCTGCGAAGAGGATGTGTTATTTGCTGTGTTTTTTGGGGGAGTAGGGCTGATATTGTGCATTATGACAAATGCCCCACTTGGGCTGTTAGTTGTGTATTGTTGCTGTCTGACCATGCATTCATGGTTTTGGGAGCAGCTTCTGACCATCTACTCTTTGATCTCATTGCTTAATCATGTACACAGAAATGCATCTTCCATCGGAACCGTCACCAATATATGTGTGGAATGTGGGGTGGTGGGTATTCATGTTGAAATGTCTTTTTAATATTTTGGGGTTTTTTAAATTACTTTTTGTATTTTTGTATAATCTTGCAGCTAAACATTTGTTGGCGGTTGGTGTCTGTTGACAGTAGTTGTACTATGAAATGTGTAGCCTGCTATAAACTGTGAAATTAAAGCTGTGTCCACTATAAGGCTTGGAAAAATTTTAGATTGTAAGCTTCTATGAGCAGGGCCATTAGATCCCAATTGCTAAGGGCCGGTTCACACTGGAGCGGCGCGGAGCGGCGCGACTCCGCGGCCCGTTCACATCTAGGCAAATTGTCAGGCGACTTGAGTCGCCTGACAATTCGCCTCAATGCTGTGCAAATGGGACCGTTCTAATAGGAGCGAATCGCTTCACTCCGCCTTAGAAAAATGGTCCCTGCACTATTTTCAGGGCGATCTCAGGTGGCTTGCATTGACTTCTATGATAGAAGTCTCCTCGCAAGCCGCCTGAGATCGCCTGGAGTGCCGCATCGCGCCGCTTCGCGCCGCTCCAGTGTGAACCGGCCCTTAATGTTTGTCTAAATGTACCACCTAATATACTAATGCCACTAAATTAATGTACATAATTGTGTTGCTGCCGTGCAAATAAATGTAAATTCTTGAGCTATTTTTTTTTTTTCAATTTGTTTTGGGGGAGCTGGGTTTGGAGAAGTGAACTGTCTTGCTAATGACAAATTATGAGAACTTGTAATTGTGGATTAAAAAAACCTAATCTCTTCAACACACCTGCAAGTAAATGATAAATATTGTTTAAGTGGAGTCTTTTCATTTAACAGGTCTGGAGAATTGCAGGTAAGTGCTGGTTTACACTGCTGCACTGTGCAAGATTGCGTCTGATTCACACCACAGTACAAGTCACATGCACTGTCCATGCGATGCGATTTTAGCCATACAGATCGTATGGCTGAATTTGCATCGCATTCGGACCAAACTCGAACAGGACCCCTTTTTTTTTTTGGTCCGCACCAGAATTGGATTGCATGCCCATGCGATCTGATTAATATCCGAACTGTTAGTTTGTACTGTGATATGTGAGCTGAAATTGGGGTGGCATTAACAATGTATTTTTATCACCTATGGTTCAGGAGAACGGTGTCCCCAAACTGGGTGCCCCCCCCCCCATAGACTCCAATGTTAAGTCAGAAGTTCACCCGACAATTGTTGGTCAATGACGGGTCACTTTGAGGACCTGGTACAACCGAACCGTAGATGCCGGAGGTCCCAAACCAGGCCCAGTTGTTGCCCAGGGGGCGCTCTCTATGTGGAAATCATGGGGTCCAACTTGACAGGTGACTTTACAGTCCCAAGTCGCAGGACAAGTTGCACAAGTGTGAAAGAGGCCTTAGATATCCACCCAAAAGTGGAAGCTCTGCTTATCTCTCTCCTCCCTCTTCTGATGCCACGTTTGGCTCCTTTTCAGGGGGGGGGGGTGTGGGTACCTGTTTTGGACATTTACCTGTCCCCACTTCCGACAGACCTCACTGCAGTGAGTTTGACGAATTTGTCACTCCTCCTCTTTCCCTGCTGCCAGGCCATTCAGGAAGTGCAGTGCACTTTGTGTATGCGCAGTAGGGAATTGGCAATGGAGGCGACAGCACCTGAGAGCCAATGGAAACATGGGCTGGGGTGCCATCATCACTAGCTTCCAGGACAGTGTCCTAATAATTAAAGTCAGCAGTTGCAGGATCTGTAGCTGCTGACTTGTACATTTTCTGTGGTGGGGGGGCTGAGGCACCACTTTAGTATCAGCTTGGTTACCTAGATTGGTGAGCTGGGATTGAGCTCCAGCTATCACATGGTGCTTGGGCTTATCTCAACAACCTGTACCATGTGAATAGCTTCAGCTAATCACAGATCAGTAGTAATCCCAGCTGACATGAATGTCAAACAATTTTGACTGTTCAAAGTTTGGCTGGTACAATGATTTGTATGGTATCAGCAAGCCTACATGATACATTTAAACAAGGCTATCTAACTCACAGAGTAGTTCAATTGTATGGATGGTATGACCTTCTGAAAGCATCCATTGTACGCAGCATTAGGCTAGGTTCACATATGAACTCATGCGGCTCACAGCAGGGGTCCGGTGCGTCCCTGTTCACCGTTTCAGGTCCGATTTCAGCCCAAATTTTTGGCTGAATTTGGACCTGAAACGGACCAAAAGTCGCACAGCGTTTTTGGGAAAAACGCACCGGACCTGCTGCGGAGATATGTGAACCGGTTCCATAGAGAGCCGGCCAAAATCTCCTGCTATTGCGAATTGGATGCGGGGAACCCGCAACCAATTCGCAATGGTGTGAACCCAGCCTTAGATGCTGAAAATATGTGAACGCATATTCACCAATTAGCCAATGCACATCAGTTTGAATGCTTCCATACTATGAATTCTTTAAATGCATGCAATGGTATGCACATATTGATTAATATTATGATGTGGAATTGAAACAATCACACACTAGTTAACGTGGCGGCAGTTCGTTTGTAGAGCATTAACAGAATCCAAAATTAGTAAATGTATTTTCTATGGCTGGTTGTGGTCAAGTCTTTAGTGTAGTGGTTCCTTCTGATACCTTCAAAGCTCACAGCTACAGGTTCGGATCCTACCAGTGTTCATATTCGCCAATGGTTTCCATTTTGCTGTGGTAGTTCCCATACACTTTTTCAAGCAAATCATGTTCATACAAGCCTTCAATGGATTCTATGGATATGCGAACGCATGTTCGCCTATTAGCCAATGCACATAAGTTTGACTGCTTCCATACTATGAACTCTTTCAATGCATGCAATGGTATGTACATGTTCAATAATATTATGGTGTGGAATTGGAATAATCACACACTAGTTAACGTACCAGCGGTTAGTTTGTAGAGAATTAGCAGAATACAAGATTAGTAAATGTATTTTCTATGGCTGGTTGCGGTCAGTTCAATAGTGTAGTGGTTTATTCCGATACGTTCGAAGTTTACAGCTCCAGGTTCAGATCCTACAGATGTCATCAGCACACCTTGCATTGTACGGAGCATTATATTTTGAAAATATGTGAAAGCATATTCACCCATTAGCCAATGCCCATCATCAGTTTGATTGCTGCCATACTATGAACTTTGGCAATGCATGCAATGGTATGTACATATTCATTAATATTATGGTGCGCAATTGGAATAATCACACACTAGTTAACGTGGCAGCAGTTTGTTTGTAGAGAATGAAGAGAATACAAGATTAGCAAATGTATTTTTTCGGGCTGGTTGCTGTCAACTCTATAGCGTAGTGGTTTATTCCGATATGTTCAAAGCTTACAGCTCCAGGTTCGGATCCTACAGATGTCATCAGCACACCTTGCATTGTACGCAGCATTATGCTTTCAATTTTGCTGCGGTAGTTCCCATACACTTTTTCAAGCAAATCATGTTCATACAAACCTTCAATGGATTCTGCAGGTTCAAGCCCAATTGACATCAGCTATTCCCATATATACAGGGTGGGCCATTTATATGGATACACCTTAATAAAATGGGAATGGTTGGTGATATTAACTTCCTGTTTGTGGCATATTATTATATGTGAGGGGGGAAACTTTTCAAGATGGGTGGTGACCATGGCGGCCATTTTGAAGTCGGCCATTTTGAATCCAACTTTTTTTTTCAATAGGAAGAGGGTCATGTGACACATCAAACGTATTGGGAGTTTCACAAGAAAAACAATGGTGTGCTTGGTTTTAACGTAACTTTATTCTTTCATGAGTTATTTACAAGTTTCTGACCACTTATAAAATGTGTTCAATGTGCTGCCCATTGTGTTGGATTGTCAATGCAACCCTCTTCTCCCACTCTTCACACACTGATAGCAACACCGCAGAAGAAATGCTAGCACAGGCTTCCAGTATCCGTAGTTTCAGGTGCTGCACAGAAGAAAAAGGAGGTGGACTTTAAAGGCTGCCACTGTAATCCCAAACAGGAAGGACAGCAAAGCTTACATATGTTTAAAACACATGTTTATTGAATATCATTAAAATGTTGCAATAAAAGAAAATGTAGAATATGAAAATACATTAGTACATGGAATGGATACAATTCCAAACGGAAACACGTAGAAAGCTCAACATGAGAAACCAAATTTAAGGCCCACCAATGATGTCCAGAAAAAGGGTTTCAAAGAAAGTCCTTAATGATTGGAGGCCAAGCCAACGAAATGTTAAGTTGGCACCAATGGTTCGCTATGCGTTTCGCTGGTGGCTTCTTCAGGCAATCCTAATGTTTATCCTAATGTTTACTGAACGGGTCCATTACAATTAGTATTGTATCCATATATTCATTGACTTTACAACATGTACTGGTCATTAATATTAAATATTAATTATTAGTTATAAATTATAATTTTAAAAATAACCTCTCTGTAATTGTGCTCACTATATATAATATTTCTCTGCCAGAAAGACAAATTCAAAATTTTGAAAACAACTATACTTCCCCATTATTCAAGAATGATGCAGTGAATTGATCTAATTCCGTGATATGGAAGAAACTCACCAAATCACTCCATGGCCAGAACAGCAATTTCCATAGCACTTGATATCCTTGGTTACCATTCTGCCACTCTGATCAATACAATCCCCTATTTAAAATCACAACCTAAACTGTGATTTACTTACTGTCTGCACTCCTCCTGCCCCCCCCCACCCCCCTTTCCAGTTTCTAACTCTTTCCTTATATTGAGAACTCTGAATGACTTTTACACTTTTATTTACTGAGAAAAAACGAATTCATTTAGCTCCTAACTTCACTTAAACTTTCTCTTTGAAAGATGTATGAATCCTGATAATACTCGTGTATGAGTTTTGACTGTTTCATTTTTGGTGTAGACTTCCTTTGTTACCCATATCCTACCTTACTGTAAAAATTCTCAATGAACATTTGAATGATAAAAAGCAGGGGTTACAAGAAACCGTTATTATAACTGGACTAGGAGCAAGGAAGAATAGCTGAGGTGTAATGCTGGGTACACACAATCTGAATATTGTCCATTTTAGCATTCGGATAGTGTGTACAGCTGCCTGTCCGACAGAATGCAGACCAATGGTTTGGTCAAAGGGACATAATGGAAAACCAGCACCTGACCAGCAGCAGATCAGCACTGGCAACAGCAAAGGCTGTGAGTGCTGATTAGTGTGTGCTCTAGGGGCGCAGACCCCCCTGCCAGAACACAATAGCTCAGCGGGGGGGGGGGTGCTGCACTAACATTGCATAGTTAGTACAGCGACCTCTCCATTTTTTTTTCGTTCA
>BLSH010255917.1:200186-225138 GCA_018402905.1 Glandirana rugosa
ACAGGTGTCTGGAGACCCTCGTGCAATGGGGTGAGAATTTCCTTGTAGGGGTGGTGTCTCAATTCTAGCAGTCCTATAGAGAAGGTATCGGTTACAGGACAGGGGGGACACCAGAACTGGACATAAGGGAGATACCTGGTTGATGTCTCACCTGAGCAGTTGGAACCCTGCACAGCCGATGCCCATGTCAATTCACAAAAACATGCTTCGTTTGAAAGAGGGGAACCGCTACAAATGGTTCTAAGCTCTTCCCATATACTGGCTACCAGGGTACAGTATACCTTCACCACATGGCACTTCAACGTCTCACAGGGGTTGATAAAAATCTATTACCCTATGTGTGCTGAATATACACTGAATCAAGTGTGGCCGTTGTACCAGTGGCGTGCTCCCAGAGGTCTGTGGACACAGAATGATGTTAATTCAGGCCGCTTATTTCTGAGGAGCAACCGAAAGTGGAGGGATGTATTCAGCACTACATTGGGGGAATAGGAGCGGGGATGGGTGTTATTAATGAAGTGAATGTCAGTATCCTGAGGATCAAACTCTCAGCCATAGCGGCAGACAGTAAACGGGGCTTTGTTACTCAGAGAGAGATTATTGACATCTTTGATAACATTCAATTGAATGCCCCAGGTTAAAGTGGCTCACAATTTTATCTACCATTTGGAGAGGTTGGTAGAGAGTGTGGTGGTACAAGGCAAGAATGTATCATGGGATTTGGCGTGCACGCAGGGGCAGGCGGAATTATCAACCAACATCAAGCTGATTGTGCAGTCTCGGTGTAAGGGACAGTGGCCTTATGAGTTAGCTTCACAGCTCAATAAGATTTTTTCCAAAACACATTGTTTACAATAATCCAAAGTGGTGGTCTAATGCCTGGATGGGCTGCGCTAGTTTGGGTTATAGAAGGTGTTCGGCTTACCAGTTGGTCCCAGATATAGAAGCGCAGACTCGGTCTGTATATTCTGTGGTATCAATGGGCTTACTGACTGGGGATTCTACCTTGTTGCATTTATGGCTAAATTACCCACCTGTGGTCAGAGTGGAGTGAGGCTGGAGGTAGGTTGATATTTCCCTCTGTCGGAGGCATGACCATGACGTCCTGTGTATGCCAGATCAGTACGCCGCTGGGAATGTTGGGAAGATGTTTCACGCTGTGTTCTGGATGGAGAGATCATTGCTGGGAAGGAAGCACCTGGGTATTATTTGGAACATAGAAGAGTTTGTTTCTTTGTCCTAAAGAATACCAATGTAATGTTAGTCACGTAACTAGGGTGTTCCTTGAATCTAACTGTAGCTAGAGGTGCATGGTATACCCTGGGCATGGTCTCTGAAATCCAGGCACAGGGATGAAATTTTGTGATTTTGTCATTGTTTCAAGTTTAAACATGTGTGATCCAATGTTTATATAAAAATTTCGCATTTATCTATGCAAGTTGTGGGACGAATTGACGGTTTGATCTCTACACAAGTTGGAGGCTTTACTGCCAATTCAGAATCACAGAGCACTGCATATATGCCAGAAGTGCGCTAGGAAAGGCCATATTGAGCAAGCCTGCCTAATCCTGTCCCTTGTACATAATAAAGGGTTATAGGAGGTTGGGGGTGGGATGCTTAAAGTGGTGATTCGAATGTAAATGTATATATTATGGTAATGGGTTGATTTGTGTGATAGTATAATTTGATATACATGTATTAGGTTAATAATATGGGTGAATAAGACCCTCCTCGAGGTTCTGTATCTGGAAGCTGGTGGAAACGTGGCTCTGAGTGTGTGTTGGTGAATGGTGAGTGAATGGACACCCCGGCCTATATTGCACCCCCTCATGAAGAGACCAGGAAGGAGAAAAGACAGAATGGTGCCATGGATGCTGTCGCTGAAGAATGGTGGTAGGTGTATCACCCAGAGGCAAAGCGGCACATGTTGAGAACCCCATGCTAAGACATATATGGACTGTGCCATAGGAGCTGTTCCAGAGGAAGGGAGGTGTGTGCCCTTCAGGCAAAGCGGCACATGTTGGGAAACACAACATGTGGAGACATTTATGGCCTGCACCATAGGAGCTGCTTCAGAAGAAGGGAGGTGTGTGCCCTTCAGGCACAAAGCGGCATATGTTGGCGGGCAACATGGGTTTTCCATAATGCAAGAAATACGAAATCTAATCATATCTGGTCTGCGCACTACGGGATGTAACCTGGAATGCCATTCAACAAGTTTTATGGAGATGACCAGTGCATATCAACCTTCATCTTGGAGTCCTGCCCTCGGGCAGGGAAGTAACAGCAGGAATGTAGGCTACATGGTGTAATAAAGTTTGGGACCTGAATGACTGTACATAAAAACGTCAATAGTCAACTGCTAAAGTGATTGATTGCCTGACTTACAGATCTTCAAAGGAACACCTGGACTGGGAAGATGGGGGAATCAGATATGAGATATACATGGACATATACTACCTCTAGTGGTTGCTACCACATACAACACAGCATGCGTCCTAGGGGATGGATTGAAGAAAGGAAATCGGCCACCATTGGTTATAATCCTGTATAGGCTGGCATGTGGGTGTGTGTGTGCCTGAGCACAGTTTAAAGTTGTAAGCCACTTCCTGCTCCCTCTGTCGCCCATTGGTGCCCAGCCAGAACAGCATCTTGAGGACAGTGACATGTAACATATCATTGTTTGTTGTATACTCTATGTTTTCTTAGTGTTTTATGTTAGCATTTCTACTTTCTGTATAATAAATGAAATCCTTGCTTTATTAAAGCAGAGTGATTGATTATTCATATATAAGCTAACCTTATTATCATACCATTATCGTTACTGTTATCAGAGTTTTAGTAGGTTTAACGAATGAGAGGAATAGGCAATTAATATATAGTTACAAATAAACTTGGGGAAACCAATCCCACCCCATTTTTATTTCAACCCGTTTGAAGTATAAGTTCTCCCCGCCTTCCTTTGTCGAAATTCATTTTGCTGGACTCCTGAGTCTGGGCGATAGTTTCCTGAAGAAGTTTGTTATTCCTTTCCAGGAATTGTGTGACTTCCAGAGCTGCGGGTACGGCATTGTCTGTAGGTACATCGGGCATAAAGGTGGGATGGTACCCAAGGTTTGCCCAAAATGGAGATTGCTTTGTAGCCGAATGAACAGAGTTATTGTAAGCAAACTCGGCAGTTGGCAGTAAGGAGATCCAGTCATCCTGAGCATAAGAGGAGTAGCAACGGATATACTGCTTGAGAGTCTGATTGGTCCTCTCTGTTTGCCCGTTAGACTGAGGGTGGTAGGCTGAGGAGAAAGCTAGGTCGATACCTAGAGAGGAGCATAGAGCCTTTCAAAAGCGGGACGTAAACCGCACCCCTCTATCTGATAAAATGTTGCCAGGGATACCATGTAGTCGCACCACTTCTTTGATGAAGGCTTCCGCAGTTTCAGCGGCTGTGGGGGGTGCCCTTCATAGGTATGAAGTGGGCCATCTTAGTAAGACGGTCTACCACTACAAAAATGGTGTTGAATCTAGCAGAAGCTGGTAGCTCGATTATAAAATCTATTGAGATTTGAGACCAAGGCCATTCAGGAATGGGTAACGGATTGAGTAGCCCCCACGCTTTTCTGTCTTGTTCGTGGCACAGACTGGATAGGCCGCCACATCATTTTTACAGTCCTCTGCTAGGCGGGGCCACCAGAATGAGCGGGATAATAGTTCTGCCGTCTTGCGTCCCCCCGAAGTGCCCAGCCAGCTTGAGATCATGGTAGCGGTTAAGAACGGTTGGACGTAGCTCCTGTGGGATGTAGAGCCAGTCCCTGTACCACCACAGCCCGTCTTTTGACCTAAGTCCAGAATTTGGTGATATGGTGAGATCGGCAAGGGCTCGCCTGAGCCATGTAAGGAAGTCTCCCTGTGTGAGTAAGAAACTGTGGGCTGGCAAAATTGTATCTGGTGGGGAATGGTCTGCAGGGACATGGAACATTTGGGATAAAGCGTCTGGCTTAACATTTTTACCCCCCGGCTGATTATATGTAGCTGGAACCTTGAGAAGAAGAGTGCCCATCGTGCCTGACGGGGCTTCTGCCTCTTAGCAGTCCGGAGGTACTCAAGGTTTTTGTGATCCTTGAATACTAAGATAGGGTGCGAGGCTCCTTCCAAAAGGTACCGGCACTCCTCCAAAGCAGCCTTTATTGCCAGCAGCTCCCTGTCACCCACATCATAGTTTCTTTCTGGAGATGAAAGTTTCCTGGAGAAGAAAGCGATGGGGTGGAGTGAGGCTTTTGGACCTCGCCTCTGTGAGAGGACTGCTCCTACTGCTGTTTCTGAAGCATCCACTTCAAGGATATAAGGCAGCACAGGATCCGGATGCTTCAGGACGGGAGCCGAGGTGAACAACTTTTTGAGTCTGGAAAAGGCTTCTTGGGCTTCAGGAGTCCATCAGAAGCATACATCTTGCTTGGTAAGCTGGGTTATGGGGGAAATAACTGCTGAGAAGCCCTTAATGAACTTGTGGTAGAAGTTTGCAAAGCCCACAAAGCGCTGGACTCCTTTCTTGTCGCTTGGGGCTGGCCAGTCCAGAATAGCTGCCACTTTCTGTGGGTCCATGGAGATGCTGGAAGTGGTGATGTAGAAATGTTGGTGCATTCAAAGGCACACTTTTCCGCCTTGGCATACAGGCCATGCTGTCTGAGGCAGGCGATTACACTTTTCACATGCTGTCGGTGTTCTTCCAGAGACGGGGGGAGAAAATTAGAATGTCGTCTAAATAGACAACCACAATTTGATCCAGAAAGTCTCGAAAGATATCATTCACCAAGTGCTGGAACGTCGCAGGGGCATTACATAGTCCGAACGGCATCACAAGGTATTCGAAGTGACCGAACCGGGTGCGAAATGCCGTTTTCCACTCATCCCCTTCCCTGATGCGGATTAGGTTGTAAGCCCCACGGAGGTCTAATTTGGTGAAAACTGTCGCTGTTCCAAGTCTCTGAAAGAGTTCTGGGACTAAGGGCAGAGGGTACCGGTTCTTGACGGTGATCTAATTAAGGGCCCTGTAATCTATACAGGGCCTCAGGGAGTGGTCCTTCTTCTCAATGAAGAAGATCCCCGCTCCTGCGGGTGACATGGAAGGTCTGATAAACCCCTTGGCCAAGTTCTCGTCAAAGTATGCCTTGAGGGCAACCAGCTCTACTTCGGACAGGGGGAAGATTCGCCTGAAGGGCACTTCAGTCCCGGGTAAGAGATCAATTGGGCAATCATAAGATCTGTGTGGTGGGAGGACGTCAGCTCCCTTCTTGCTAAACACGTCCAGGAGGTTATGGTAGGGTACTGGAATGAGCAGACGGCTTTCCTGGTCACTGTCACTTGTTGGACCGAGCACAGATAAGGAAACTTCCCGGGGTCGTGACAGGCAGTGGTGGACTGTTAGAAGACGGTGCTGTGGACTTGTTTGCAGTTTGTTGTAGTTTCCTCACGCTCCCGGAGGAGTTGGGGCCGGGCAGCTCTATTTAAACAGTGTGCTTCCTGTAGCAAGTGTGGTCCGTTCTACAGCGTTCCAGTGACCTTTGAGCTTGTCCGCCTTGCACCAGTGACCCCCGTGTCTACTTCTGACTTCCTGTTCCTGTGACCCCGGCTACCTTTGGATTTTGCGGCTATCTGCCTGCCCTGATCTCGGCCTGCCTACGACGACTCTTCTGCCTAGCCCTCTTGTACCTTTGCTGCCTGCAGGTTGCTGACCCTGACTGCACCCGACTACCCACCTGCCAACTTCTCTTGTACTGCATAAGCCAGCCTGCTGCCAACCCGGACTGTACGACTACTCTTCTACTTGCACGAGCCCAGTGGACTTGCACCTATCATCAAGTGGTCCAGTACAGCCCTCGTGCTCCCCTGTGCTCCTGAGCTCCCTGTCTACACTACCAGGGGTTCTCGAACCAGGACCACAAGAGAGGCGATCCCCTGCATAAGTCAGACTCATCCGCCAGGTATGTGACATGGACACAGTAGGGGAACCAAAGCGGACCTCACCAGAAGCCCAAGTAATGGTAGGTTTGTGAGCCCGGAGCCAGGGAAGGCCCAAGATGACCGGACAGAGTGGAGACGTGATGGCGTCCAACCGAAGAAATTACTAGTGACCCCCGTGGTGGCCAGCATAGGGATAGTCTCCTGGGTAATGGTGGCAGATTTGATGGCTGACCCGTCAGCAAGCCCGACTAGCATGGGGTGATCTTTAGATCGAAGGGGGATCCGGTGTTGAGCTGCAAAGGTGGCATTAACAAAGTAGCTACATGCTCCTGAGTCCAGGATAGCTTGTACTTAGATATCCCCATCGGGGAGCCGTAGGGAAATGGGGAGCCGGAAATGAACCTTATCATCAGGCAGATACATCAGTCTTTCCAAAGGCAGGGGTGCGCCCCTACAAGCTTTGGCAGGGCAGTTCCGAACCAAGTGCCCGGTACCCCCGCAGTACAGGCACAGATTCTGTGATATTCTATGCTGGCATTCCCCTGGCGTCAGCGGTGGATGAGGAAGCTCAATTTGTGCAGGCTCCAGTGGGTCTGGTGGAAAGGAGAAGGAGGTGGCGCCTGGATTGAGGCCGAGGTCTGTGGGCATTCTCCAGGTAAGAGGTGCGGGCCCTGTGGGTTTCTCAGCTCTGCATTCCCGCAGGCAGCAATCTATCTGGATGGCCAGATCGATTAGGGCGTCGAGGGATTGTGGTACCCCAACGCGAGCCAGCTCATCTTTGAGTGGCTCTGAGAGGAATTGATGGCGGAGGGACGCATTGTTCCAGGCAGTGTCTGCGCTCCAGCGCCGGAACTCTGATACATAATCTTCGGCCGACCGGCAGCCCTGTTGCAGAGCATGGAGGGCTGCTTCAGCCGTAGCGGCCTGATGGGGGTCCTCATAGAGCTTGGCCATTGCTAAGAAGAAATGCTCTAGGCTAGTAGTCTCTGGGGCCCCTTGCTCCAGAAGGTGGTGGGCCCATGCCTGGGGTTCTCCCAGTAGGAGCGAGGTCACTAGCCCCACTTTAGTGGCCTCTAAAGAAAGTCTGTGGCTGGAGGGCAAAGTATAGTCTGCAGGAACTGCACAACGCCCGAAACCTTCTGCAGTCTCCTGAAAACCGCTTGGGCATAGGCACCTTAGGCTCAGTAGTTAGGGTCACAATGGTACGTGAGTCAGGCTGGCCAGGGCTGCCTGCTGGGGACGCAGAGAGCTCATGGACCTCTTTCATCAGGTGGGTATATCCCATTTGTAGACCTTTAACGGCTTGTGTAAGCCCAGCCAGATGTCCACATACATCTTCCATGGGCGAGGTCCCCTGAGCAGACTCGGACATGGCTGTCTGTTACTGTCACGTACCTGGTGGTTGAGTCTGACTTATGCAGGGGACAACCTCTCTTATGGCCCTGGTTCGCGAACCCCTGATAGTGTAGACAGGGAGTTTGGGGGTACAGGGGAGCACGAGGGCTGGACTTGGTCACTGGTGGTGGGTGAAGGTCCACTGGAGCTCGTGCTTGGCAGAAGCATAGTGGTACAGTCCGGGACGGCAATGTGCTGGCAAAGCGGTACAGAAGGATGAGACAGGCAGATGGTCGGGGTGCAGGCAGGGTCGGCAACGTGCTGGAAAAGCGGTACAGAAGGATGAGACAGGCGGATGGTCAGGGTTCAGGCAGGGTTGGCAATGTGCTGGCAGCAGAAGTACACGGGATCAGGCAGGAGTGAAAGTCGTAGACAGGCCAGAGGTCAGGGCAGGCAGAAAGCAAACAAAGTCCAAAGACAGCCGGGGTCACAGATGCAGGAAGTCACTTCAGAGCAGACACGGGATCACAGATCACGGTAACGCTGTAGAACAGACAGCACCCGCCTCCTGGTGCTGTCCTGCTTAAATGGCCGCTATTGCAGTAATGCACAAAACTATATGGCGTTAAACTGGCAGTAACACTCACAGAACTATATGGCATTAAACTGGCAGTAACGCACACCGAAGTAAATGGCACTAAACTGGCAGTAACGCACACAGAAGTAAATGATGTTAAACTGGCAGTAACGCACAAAACTATATGGCGTTAAACTGACAGTAACACACACAGAACTATATGGCATTAAACTGGTAGTAACACACACAACCGTCACTACACTGACGCTATCTGAACTGTCCCTACTCTAGCTATACACTAATGTAAAGATTAGTGACACGGTGTCACTACACTACACTGAAACTATCTGGGCTGTCCCTACTCTAGCTGCACACTATGCAAAGCTGAATGATGGTCCTCCTCACTACACTATCCCTAGACTGACACTAAACAAATATACTACACTGACAATTGAAGCACAATAGCACAGTACAGCACACTAACTAACTATTAGCACTGAACAGAGCCCTGTTTTATCGCTCCTGAGCTGAAATCACAGTGAAAATGGCTGCTATTGAAAGAATACTTTTATACCGTAGGGCGGGAATGAGCCATGATTGGATAAAGTCATGATGACCGTGCCCAATCATGACAGTGCTCTGTGCCCTGATTGGTCATGGGGCATAGATAAGGGGGGGTTTGGGGTGTACAAACCCCCCAGAGCATCCCGACAAAAATAAAAAGTGTCTCTGCCTTGTCGTCTCTCATGGCACCAGCGCCACAACAACATACAACGGAGCACAGCAGTCAGTATTGTGGGCAAAGTGGATGCAGCAGGTCGGATGTAAGGCACACTGTCACAGGCATTTACATCACACTCTTATGACCAGGCTGTGCTGGGTTCCCAGCAGATAGATCATAGAGTCATAGACACAGTGGGAGCAGGCGGCGTCTGTAGTCCCGCTCACCGTGCCCAACTGCATCTACACTGTACTTCCCGCCTTGGACTTCGGAGGAGAATGGAGCAGAGAACGCACAAGATAGCAGTATTGCTGCTAAGGAGCCCCCTCTTTCCTTTTTGGCTTGCTTGCTGCCTGAGAGACGGTCATCACAGACCACTTACCACCACTGCTGTGCTGCCATTGAGGTAAGTGAGTCTGTGGCAACTGGCAAATTATTCACTAATCACTGGATTCTTGGGTTACCTTTTTCCACTGCTTGGTCGGTACTGACAGTCCAGCCTGGCTCTGTCAGATATGCTGTGGTGCTGACTGCAGAGCCAAAGGGCTCAGGGGTTGCCAGGCACAACAACATTGCTGCCAGAGCCAGGCTGGACTGTTTGCTGCCCTCAGTGCCCTGGTCCTTTTTTGAAAAGGCAATAATAAGCCCCGGTTCACACTAGAATGTGGTGCAGAAAACCTGCAATGCATCTCCCTCACAAGGCTGTCTTTAACACGGGGCAAAAGGGGCAGCTGCCCAGCCCCAGTCATTATTGTGGGGCACAAAGCAGTTGCCCCTTGCACCTGAGCTGCCCGTAAAAAATATGGCGGCCAAATACTACTCTTCCAATTCCCAACCAACCACTGCCTGATCTGCCATCATGTGACCTCCACATCCCCTTAACAGCCAATCACTCCCCCCTCTAAAAACCAGACCTGTGATCAGTGGGGAGGAGAGGTAGGGATGGCTCCTCCCTCCTCTGTACAGTCCATGCTGAAAGTCTGGGACCTGTCCTCATTGTCCGTGTCACAAAGTAAATGACATGTGTGGTGTGTGGGGACACTGATAGCACCTGTTATGGTGATCAGGAAGGACCATTGTGAATGTTCAGCAGACAATGTACAGGAATATACAGCCTCTGACCATCTCCTGTACTATGTCTGCAATCCCTGACCATCTCCTGTAGTACGTCTGCAGTTTCTGACCATATCCTGTAGTACGCCTGCAGTCTCTGACCATCTGTTGTAGTGCGCCTGCAGTCTCTGACCATCTGTTGTAGTGCGCCTGCAGTCTCTGACCATCATTTTTACGCCTGCAGTCTCTGACCATCATTTGTACGGCTGCAGTCTCTGACCATCTCCTGTATTATGTCTGCATTCTCTGACTATCCCCTGTACTATATTTGCAGCCTATGACCATCTCTTGTAGTACGCCTGCAGTCTCTGACCATCTCTTGTAGGCCTGCAGTCTCTGACCATCTCTTGTATGCCTGCAGTCTCTGACCATGTTCTGTAGTACACCTACAGTCTCTGACCCTCTCCTGTACTATGTCTGCAGTCTCTGACTATCCCCTGTACTATATTTGCAGCCTATGACCATCTCCTGTACTATGTCTGCAATCTCTGACCATCTCCTGTAGTACGTCTGCAGTTTCTGACCATCTCTTGTATGCCTGCAGTCTCTGACCATCTCTTGTAGTACATCTGCAGTCTCTGGCCTTCTCTTGTACGTCTGCAGTCTCTGACCATCTCTTGTAGTACGCCTGCAGTCTCTGACTATCCCCTGTACTATATTTGCAGCCTCTGACCATCTCCTGTACTATGTCTGCAATCTCTGACCCTCTCCTGTAGTACGTCTGCAGTTTCTGACCATATCCTGTAGTACGCCTGCAGTCTCTGACCATCTGTTGTAGTGCGCCTGCAGTCTCTGACCATCTGTTGTAGTGCGCCTGCAGTCTCTGACCATCATTTGTACGCCTGCAGTCTCTGACCATCATTTGTACGCCTGCAGTCTCTGACCATCTCCTGTACTATGTCTGCATTCTCTGACTATCCCCTGTACTATATTTGCAGCCTATGACCATCTCCTGTACTATGTCTGCAATCCCTGACCATCTCCTGTAGTACGTCTGCAGTTTCTGACCATATCCTGTAGTACGCCTGCAGTCTCTGACCATCTCTTGTAGTACGTCTGCAGTCTCTGACCTTCTCTTGTACGTCTGCAGTCTCTGACCATCTCTTGTAGTACGCCTGCAGTCTCTGACCATCTCTTGTAGTACGCCTGCAGTCTCTGACAATCTCTTGTATGCCTGCAGTCTCTGACCATCTCTTGTATGCCTGCAGTCTCTGACCATGTTCTGTAGTACACCTACAGTCTCTGACCCTCTCCTGTACTATGTCTGCAGTCTCTGACTATCCCCTGTACTATATTTGCAGCCTATGACCATCTCCTGTACTATGTCTGCAATCTCTGACCATCTCCTGTAGTACGTCTGCAGTTTCTGACCATATCCTGTAGTACGCCTGCAGTCTCTGACCATCTCTTGTAGTACGTCTGCAGTCTCTGACCTTCTCTTGTACGTCTGCAGTCTCTGACCATCTCTTGTAGTACACCTGCAGTCTCTGACCATCTCTTGTAGTACGCCTGCAGTCTCTGACCATCTCTTGTATGCCTGCAGTCTCTGACCATCTCTTGTATGCCTGCAGTCTCTGACCATCTTCTGTAGTACACCTACAGTCTCTGACCCTCTCCTGTACTATGTCTGCAGTCTCTGGCTATCCCCTGTACTATATTTGCAGCCTCTGACCATCTCCTGTACTATGTCTGCAATCTCTGACCATCTCCTGTAGTACGTCTGCAGTTTCTGACCATATCCTGTAGTACGCCTGCAGTCTCTGACCATCTCTTGTAGTACGTCTGCAGTCTCTGACCTTCTCTTGTACGTCTGCAGTCTCTGACCATCTCTTGTATGCCTGCAGTCTCTGACCATCTTCTGTAGTACACATACAGTCTCTGACCCTCTGCTGTACTATGTCTGCAGTCTCTGGCCATCTCCTGTACTACCTCTGCAATCTCTGACAATCTCCTGTACTATGTCTGCAATCCCTGACCATCTCTTGTACGCCTGCAGTCTCTGAACATCTCTTGTACGTCTGCAGTCTCTGACCATCTCATGTAGTATGTCTGGCAGTAAATGATATGCACAACCCTTTAGTGTGTCAGGGGCTGCAGTTGAGGCCCTAAAAACCTCATTGGTTGACCATCACTGGGATGTAGTCTCAAACCAAGCTATATTCCACACAATAAATGGAGGGTATGAGAGTCAGAACAAGCTGTTCTGGTTTAAAGTAGAACTTTCACCATGAAGGCCTCTGTCACACACACTGCAGTACCTACTTTCATAGCTGTGTGTGCTCTGCTCATTGCTAATAACATGTTCCTGGAGTTTTCTGTCTATTGGTGAGTCCCACACCTCCCCAGTCCATGGTGTGCAGGCAGTGAGATGTGCTGTAACCTCCAGCAACCAATCAGTGAGCGGTAATGATGTACTGTAACCTTCAGCAACCAATCAGTGAGCAGTCATGATGTGAATGGGACGCAAAGTAAATGTTTGCCCAGGGTTCAATCAATATTAAAGGTGGCCCTGGCCCTGCACTACATTCAAATAGCAATGCCCTTGCAATCTACAGCGGGTGTCAGTGAAATCTTAACAACAAGCCAAATGCAGTGTGTTTGCCTGCCCCAGATCCGATGATACAAAATGATCATGTGATCCGGATCAATGTGTTCCTAAAATTGGTGCATGCACGACTTTGGTGTAATGCAGTGCAATCTAAGCCCATTCAAAATGAATGGGCTCAAATCGCACTGCACTGAATCGCATGTGAATTGCACAGAAATGTGATTTAATTCATGTGTGACTCACAGCGTGAACCAAGTCTGAGAGTAGTTCACACCTATGCGTGCGGTGTGGCCTGCGTTTGCGTGGGAATGGAATGCTATCCCTACGGGAAATGTAGGGAATAGGTCCTCGCACCTTTTCTAAAAACACAGCCACAGAGAAAGCACATTTTAAATTAAAAAACACATTTTAAATTAATTTTAAATTAAAAAAAGGAAAATGTTATATTCAATAACATATAGAAGTTATGCAGCGCTAGTTCTTTCAAAGGCAAGGTAAATGGAAAATTGCATTAAAAGTGTAGATACCCTTATGCAAATTATATAACCATATTCAACGGAATCATCAGCGAATTAATACATGATAATGTCCCAATATTAGAAAAATACTGGCCAGTCTGTAAATTAGCACAAAATGATAAGTAATATACCACTAATGGAAACCAAATGGTAATATGTCCACAAAACACATAAACATGTATAAAAACAAAAAGTTAAAGATATAGTCCCAGTTCACCAATGAATAGTGTAAGCCAAGGAAGATAAACACCTCAGTGTGCACTCTTCCCTTACCAAGTTGTAAGTCCCAAATTCTTAGGATAATAGGTTAGGTGAGGGAATGATCTCAAAGCCACAGGTAATAGTCCTAGTGATCATCAGCGTCGATTGTCATCATATAAAACAAAGAAATAAGAAAACATAGTGTAAAACTGCTTATGGGTGATGACTGGGGTGGGGGTGGTTATGCACTTACATGTACTAGATGTAATAGGGCTTATATTGGCCGTCTGCCACCCTCTTCACTTCCCAATCAGATTCCTCTGTACAGGTGTAAACTCTGTTTTATTAAGTAAAAACGAATAGATCCAAACTCATGTGTATAAAAGCAATGAGGTACAGCTCGGCCATCTACAATTCCTTAGTATCAATAGTATCAATATGGACAGACCCCACACTCACGCCTAACTAGCTGGATCATATTAATACTATTGATACTAAGGAATTGTAGACGGCAGACGGCCGAGCTGTACCTCATTGCTTTTATACACATGCGAGTTTGGATCTATTCATTTTTACTTAATAAAACTGTCTAAGGATTTTACACCATGTTGGCCCCTATATTTTACATGCGGAATGAGAGCTAACCCCCCCCCATATGGGAGGTGGAGCCTTCACTCTAGCCGGGATCAGCTGAGCAACTGAGCTGCTAATCATCCCTAGCACAGAGCACACACAGGAGCCAGAGTTTATACTAGTGCAGAGGAATTTGATTGGGAAGTGAAGAGGGTGGCAGACGGCCAATATAAGTCCTATCACATCTAGTATATGTAAGTGCATAACCACCCCCACCCCAGTCATCACCAATAGCAGTTTTACACTATGTTTTTTATATCTCTATTTTATATGATGACGATGGACGCTGAGGATCACTAGGACTATTACCTGTGGCTTTGAGATCATTCCCTCACCAAATAACCTAACCTATTATCCTAAGAATTTGGGATTTATAGCTTGAAATAACCCCCCCCCCCCCCCATGTGGGAAGTGGAGTCTTCACTCTAACTGGGACCAGCTGAGCAACTGAGCTGCTAATCATCCCTAGCACAACTCACACACAGGAGTCAGAGTTTACACCAGTGCAGAGGAATCTGATTGGGAAGTGAAGAGGGTGGCAGACGGCCAATATAAGCCCTATTACATCTAGTATATGTAAGTGCATAACCACCCCCACCCCAGTCATCACCCATAAGCAGTTTTACACTATGACAAAAAAGAAGGGCTTTCCAAAGCATGCCACCGTCCTGAAAAATTCATGCACAAAAGGATGTGGGGATACCCCACGTAAATGGACGTATATAGATAACCACTCAATTTATATAAAATAGATTCCTTTAATACAACATTAATTAATTAGATTAATGTAGTATAGAACATACATGTGAACATACAGGGTCAGAGTCCATGGACCCTACCAACCAAAGTCAATATATAAACTGATACTACTACCAAAACAACTATAGTATGTGAGCATAGGTCGACACGTTTCGCTTCAATCGAGCTTCTTCAGGACCTGTTCACAGTCTAGGTATCAGTTGTTATAATAGCTTAATAAAACAAAAAGGATATATATCAGTATTTGATCTTTTACATTCAAAATACATTGATGCATCAGTATCTTTACTGTGTGTGACCCATTTTGATGCCTACATCTTGACTTAGTACGACCCAGGAAAACTATCATGGGGGCGGACACAGGAGATACATACGTCAGTCCCCAGGTAGAGAACCGGTGATGACGCGGAGAGGAGGTTCCTAAAATATTTGAGTGGATTTATATCAGTATAATTTCTATATTTATTTATTAACTTAATAATAACAGATAGCAGTGATACATTATTACCTCTTAGGTAGAAGGACTTTTTTGCATCAAAGCAGAGGATGGAAAAAGGAAGCCCCACTATACAGAATAGTGCACTTCAGTCTATAACAAAAGACCATATGTAGTATAATATTATAATATTATATAATAATATTATCTGTGCCCTTATTTGTAACCAATACATAGTAAATAATAATAAGTAAATAATAATAAACTCAGAACTAAGCTTGCCCTATTAGGCCACTATTGGACCACTTGAAAAGGGGGAAAAAATGGAGAGAAAATGGGGGGAGATGTTCTTCAAATGAGGGCGGCACCTAAGGTGTCATTACTAAAAAAAATAAAATAAAATAAAGATATATATATCACAAGAGTGACTCCCTACAGGGCTTGCAAATGTGTTTTGTGGATATCTGGTCCACCAAAAAATATTATACTTGTATAGTAGTAAGCACCTTTTGTCCAAACAGTGATCCGAGGAAAAAAGGAACATTTCCCAGAGTATGCCGAATCAAAAAGGATAAACCACAAACTTGTTCCCTATGAAACAGGAAAAACAAGTATGTAGACTAAATGCTGTATTGCACTCCAGTAACTGTTGTGGGGCTATTACTTCGTATCTCCTACCTTACTCTGTCTCCGCCTCTCCTGTTCGCGTCCTCCACCATGCTAGATGCCGATTCGGCGTGGGACTAAAATACTCTCCCACCGCGTCACATGTGTGCGCCGCTGGAGTGCGGCGCACCTAGCACGTCATAGGCCATGACGCGATCACACGACGCGGCGTGCGTCTCAACAGTACAGCGCTTGCTCAAAAACAGAGCACGCCGTCTGTAAAGGGGAGGCACTAGCCAGATGGGAAACGCCCCAAGGGAGGATGCTAGGCCTCCCCCAGAGCGCATCGTGCCGGCCTGCCCACAACTCTAACGCCTCCAAAAGGAGACGTGAGACGCATGTGTCCGCCCCCAATAGAGAAACCCCGGTATAGCACACAGTCATAACTAAAGATGTCATATGCATACTAATAGGTATACTGAATTTCCAATAGATCTATTTACAAAATATACAGAAAAACAGATAGTATATCAGGGCACCACAAAGGCACCGACCAAAACGTCGAACAGAGGACACAGAACACAATGAAACAAAAAGGGGGAAAAACTATAACAAGCAAAGGACAAACCGTATTGCAGGTGTCTTAGGTGTAATGTATGGTTCTATTAAAATATATATACTGTCCCTATCTCTCAGAGCTATAGGGGAGAAAAAGGGGGGGGGGGGGGGGAAACAAGTAGTGATTTCAAATATGCAGTCATTGTAGATGGTTAATGTACAGATAGTGCTGACACATACCCAAAACACATGTTCTCATTCCCCACTATAGAAACGGTTTGAAGCTCAATGCTTCATTGAGTCCAGGTGCCTCTGTCGCCCTAAGGGTGTATATCCTTCGTGTCTCACGTTGAAGTATAATTTTGTCGAATTTCCCCCCTCTAGGATTCGGTATAATTCTCTCTAAAGCAGCGAAACGGACCACATTTGGGTCATTTTGGTGGTACAGGCTCAGATGCCTGCCTATGGGTGTAGAAAGTATGTTTTTATGACCATAGTATACATGGTCTTTTATTCTACGCCAAAATTGGCGTTTAGTTTTTCCTACATAAAAGGCACCGCATATACAGAACATCACATATACTATCCCAATGGTTTGACAGTCTACGTGATGTCCAATAGCATGTAATCTCCCATTAGGCAGATAGAAGGTCTGATTTTCATATATGAACTGACAGAAATTACAGGAGCCACATCTCCAAGTACCCCTCAGGTCCGTAGCGGGGGGGGGCCTCCTGGAAATGGCTTCTGGTCACTCTGTCCCTAACTGATTTTGCTCTCCTATATGTAATATCAGGACCTGGTCCTATGTATTTGTTTAGTATTTTGTCGTTGGCCAGGAGATACCAGTGTTTCTCAAGGATCTTTTTAACTTGAACATGCTGATTTGTATAGGGGGTAATTAGGCGGACCCTATCTGTCTGCATAGGTCTTTTAGTTTTAAACATTGTTTCTTCTCTCGGACGTCCATGGGCTTTGTTGAAAGCTTTTCGCAAAAGGGTACGTGAGTATCCTCTGGCCAGTAATCTGTCTCGGAGGGCGTTACCCTCCTGTCTAAACAGCTCCTCATCGGAGCATATTCGTCTGAGCCGTAGGTATTGAGAATAGGGGATACTTTTGACTAGTGATTTTGGATGAAAGCTCTGTGCGTGCAATATCGTATTCCCAGCCGTGGGTTTACGATACAGGGTCGTATTGATTTCACCTGCCTGGTTGATAAGAATATGAATATCGAGGAAGGATATAGTGGAAGGACTAGATTGCAGCGTAAATCTTAGATTAAAATCGTTCACATTCAGCATAGCGAAAAATTCTGCAAGCTTCTCCTCTGGCCCCGACCACAGCATGAACACGTCGTCTATGTATCGGAGCCAGAGGAAAACATGCGGCCAATAGGTACTGTATCTGTCATCGGAGGACAAGGTGCGCTCCCACCCCCCCAGGTACAGGTTGGCATACGATGGGGCACAACATGTCCCCATCGCAACCCCCTGCACCTGGAGGTAGTGGGAGTCGTCAAACACAAACACATTTCTAGTGAGAATGTGCTCCAGAATTACCAGAATAAATTCATTGTACTCCAGGAAGTCCTGGTGTTTTTCACACAGGAACTCTCGGATTACTGCTAGGCCTTTACCATGTGGAATGCTACTATAGAGAGCTTCTATATCAATAGTGACCAATCTGGTATCGGGAGGTACAGCGATACCATCAAGTCTTCGTAGAAGATCAGGGGTATCTTGTATATAAGACGGTAAAGATGTTACATGTGGACGCAGATAGTTATTGATTAATCGATTAGCCAATTCCGTGTCTGAGCCAATGCCACACACAATCGGTCTGCCCGGGGGTCTGGTCATATGCTTGTGCGTTTTAGGGAGTGCATAGAAAGTAGGCACTCGTGGATTTTTCACTAAGATAGATTCGTATATTTCTTTTGTGATAATACCCTTCAGGCAGGTCTGGCTAATCAGTCCGCAAAACTCGTCCTGAAATCTTTTTACCAACTCGTGCGGTATTTTTCTATACCATTCCTTATTGTGCAGGATAGTCATGCACATCTCTCTATATTGCTGTGTGTCCATTATTACTACATTGCCCCCCTTATCGGAGGGCTTTATAACAATGTCCACATTTCTACTTAATGCCTGCAGGGCCTCCTTTTGCTCTCTTGTTAGATTACCTTCTTGGTACCTGGAGCTTGCTCTATCTCTTTCGTTACTTGTGTAACGAAGGCCGCCACATTCGGATTAGTGTTTAATGATGGAAACTTATTGGATTTCTTTTTGATGGCCCCGGGGTTCCCAGAGGGGAAAGGCCCCAAAGGTGGGAGGCCCGTCTCCTCGGACAGAATCCCGGAAGGGGGTGTGGGAGCGCACCTTGTCCTCCGACGACAGATACAGTACCTATTGGCCGCATGTTCTCCTCTTCCTCGATATTCAGATTCTTATCAACCAGGCAGGTGAAATCAATACGACCCTGTATCGTAAACCCACGGCTGGGAATACGATATTGCACACACAGAGCTTTCATCCAAAATCACTAGTCAAAAGTATCCCCTATTCTCAATACCTACGGCTCAGACGAATATGCTCCGATGAGGAGCTGTTTAGACAGGAGGCTAACGCCCTCCGAGACAGATTACTGGCCAGAGGATACTCACGTACCCTTTTGCGAAAAGCTTTCAACAAAGCCCATGGACATCCGAGAGAAGAAACAATGTTTAAAACTAAAAGACCTACGCAGACAGATAGGGTCCGCCTAATTACCCCCTATACATATCAGTATGTTCAAGTTAAAAAGATCCTTGAGAAACACTGGTATCTCCTGGCCAACGACAAAATACTAAACAAATACATAGGACCAGGTCCTGATATTACATATAGGAGAGCAAAATCAGTTAGGCACAGAGTGACCAGAAGCCATTTCCAGGAGGCCCCCCCCCGCTACGGACCTGAGGGGTACTTGGAGATGTGGCTCCTGTAATTTCTGTCAGTTCATATATGAAAATCAGACCTTCTATCTGCCTAATGGGAGATTACATGCTATTGGACATCACGTAGACTGTCAAACCATTGGGATAGTATATGTGATGTTCTGTATATGCGGTGCCTTTTATGTAAGAAAAACTAAACGCCAATTTTGGCGTAGAATCAAAGACCATGTATACTATGGTCATAAAAACATACTCTCTACACCCATAGGCAGGCATCTGAGCCTGTACCACCACAACGACCCAAATGTCGTCCGTTTCGCTGCTTTAGAGAGAATTATATCGAATCCTAGAGGGGGGGAATTCAACAAAATTATACTTCAACGTGAGACACGATGGATATACACCCTTAGGGCGACAGAGGCACCTGGACTCAATGAAGCATTGAGCTTCAAACCGTTTCTATAGTGGGGAATGAGAACATGTGTTTTGGGTATGTGTCAGCACTATCTGTACATTAACCATCTACAATGACTGCATATCTGAAATCACTACTTGTTTTTCCTCCCCCCCCCCTTTTTCTCCCCTATAGCTCTGAGAGATAGGGACAGTATATATATTTTAATAGAACCATACATTACACCTAAGACACCTGCAATATGGTTTGTCCTTTGCTTGTTATAGTTTTTCCCCCTTTTTATTTCATCGTGTTCTGTGTCCTCTGTTCAACGTTTTGGTCTCCCTGTCTGAATATGTTTCTCTCCCCCCATCTCAAAAACATATGATACCTGTGATGGATGTTTACCTTTGTGGGGCCCTGATATACTATCTGTTTTTCTGTATATTTTGTAAATAGATCTATTGGAAATTCAGTATACCTATTAGTATGCATATGACATCTTTAGTTATGACTGTGTGCTATCCCGGGGTTTCTCTATTGGGGGCGGACACATGCGTCTCACGTCTCCTTTTGGAGGCGTTAGTGTTGTGGGCAGGCCGGCAGAATGCGCTCTGGGGGAGGCCTAGCATCCTCCCTTGGGGCGTTTCCCGCCTGGCTAGCGCCTCCCCTTTACAGACGGCGTGCTCTGTTTTTGAGCAAGCGCCGTACTGTTGAGACGCACGCCGCGTCGTGTGATCGCGTCATGGCCTATGACGTGCTAGGTGCGCCGCACTCCAGCGGCGCACACATGTGACGCGGTGGGAGAGTATTTTAGTCCCACGCCGAGTCGGCATCTAGCATGGTGGAGGACGCGAACAGGAGAGGCGGAGACAGAGTAAGGTAGGAGATATGAAGTAATAGCCCCACAACAGTTACTGGAGTGCAATACAGCATTTAGTCTACATACTTGTTTTTCCTGTTTCATAGGGAACAAGTTTGTGGTTTATCCTTTTTGATTCGGCATACTCTGGGAAATGTTCCTTTTTTCCTCGGATCACTGATTGGACAAAAGGTACTTACTACTATACAAGTATAATATTTTTTGGTGGACCAGATATCCACAAAACACATTTGCAAACTCTGTAGGGAGTCACTCTTGTGATATACAGGGTGGGCCATTTATATGGATACACCTTAATAAAATGGGAATGGTTGGTGATATTAACTTCCTGTTTGTGGCACATTAGTATATGTGAGGGGGGAAACTTTTCAAGATGGGTGGTGACCATGGCGGCCATTTTGAAGTCGGCCATTTTGAATCCAACTTTTGTTTTTTCAATAGGAAGAGGGTCATGTGACACATCAAACTTATTGGGAATTTCACAAGAAAAACAATGGTGTGCTTGGTTTTAACGTAACTTTATTCTGTCATGAGTTATTTACAAGTTTCTGACCACTTATAAAATGTGTTCAATGTGCTGCCCATTGTGTTGGATTGTCAATGCAACCCTCTTCTCCCACTCTTCAAACACTGATAGCAACACCGCAGGAGAAATGGCCCCCAAGGTCTCCCGATCTGATACCCTTAGACTTTTATCTTTAGGGTCATCTGAAGGCATGTGTGAAGATACGAGATGTGCAGCACCTGAAACTACGGATACTGGAAGCCTGTGCTAGCATTTCTCCTGCAGTGTTGCTATCAGTGTGTGAAGAGTGGGAGAAGAGGGTTGCATTGACAATCCAACACAATGGGCAGCACATTGAACACATTTTATAAGTGGTCAGAAACTTGTAAATAACTCATGAAAGAATAAAGTTACGTTAAAACCAAGCACACCATTGTTTTTCTTGTGAAATTCCCAATAAGTTTGATGTGTCACATGACCCTCTTCCTATTGAAAAAACAAAAGTTGGATTCAAAATGGCCGACTTCAAAATGTCCGCCATGGTCACCACCCATCTTGAAAAGTTTCCCTCCTCACATATACTAATGTGCCACAAACAGGAAGTTAATATCACCAACCATTCCCATTTTATTAAGGTGTACCCATATAAATGGCCCACCCTGTATATATCTTTATTTTATTTTATTTTTTTTTAGTAACGACACCTTAGGTGCCGCCCTCATCTGAAGAACATCTTCCCATTTTCTCTCAGTTTTTTCCCCCTTTTCAAGTGGTCCAATAGTGGCCTAATAGGGCAAGCTTAGTTCTGAGTTTATTATTATTTACTATGTATTGGTTACAAATAAGGGCACAGATAATGTTATACTACATATGGTCTTTTGTTATAGACTGAAGTGCACTATTCTGTATAGTGGGGCTTCCTTTTTCCACCCTCCGATTTGATGCAAAAAAGTCCTTCTACCTAAGAGGTAATAATGTATCGCTGCTATCTGTTATTATTAAGTTAATAAATAAATATAGAAATTATACTGATATAAATCCACTCAAATATTTTAGGAACCTCCTCTCTGCGTCATCACCGGTTCTACTTGGGGACTGACGTATGTATCTCCTGTGTCCGCCCCCATGATAGTTTTCCTGGGTCGTACTAAGTCAAGATGTAGGCATCAAAATGGGTCACACACAGTAAAGATACTGATGCATCAATGTATTTTGAATGTAAAAGATCAAATACTGATATATATCCTTTTTGTTTTATTAAGCTATTATAACAACTGATACCTAGACTGTGAACAGGTCCTGAAGAAGCCCGATTGAAGCAAAACGCGTCGACCTATGCTCACATACTATAGTTGTTTTGGTAGTAGTATCAGTTTATATATTGACTTTGGTTGGTAGGGTCCATGGACTCTAACCCTGTATGTTCACATGTATGTTCTATACTAAATTTCTTTTAAATTTTGTTAAGCATTATGCCTTTTAATCTAATGTTGTAATAAAGGAATCTATTTCATATAAATTGAGTGGTTATCTCGTGGTGTGCCTCAAAACGTCCATTTATGCGGGGTATCCCCACATTCTTTTGTGCAGTTTTACACTATGTTTTCTTATTTCTTTGTTTTATATGATGACAATCGACGCTGATGATCACTATGACTATTACCTGTGTCTTTGAGATCAATCCGTCACCTAACCTATCATCCTAAGAATTTGGGACTTACAACTTGGTAAGGGAAGAGTGCACACAGAGGTGTTTTTTATCTTCCCTGGCTTACACTATTCATTGGTGAACTGGGACTATATCTTTAACTTTTTGTTTTTATACATGTTTATTTGTTTTGTGGACATATCATTACCATTTGGTTTCCAGTAATGGTATAATACTTATCATTTTGTGCTAATTTACAGACTGGCCAGTATTTTTCTAATATTGGGACATTATCATGTATTAATTCGCTGATGATTCAGTTGAATATGGTTATATAATTTGCATAAGGGTATCTACACTTTTAATGCAATTTTCCATTTACCTTGCCTTTGAAAGAACTAGCGCTGCATAACTTCTATATGTTATTGATTATCGGTATAGGTTGTGTATCCTTATATATGCATAGCAGCTGGTGATTTGATTATAGATATCCTCCAAATTGGGAGTGCAGATACATAATATATATACTTTTAAAATGTTATATTCAGCTGCTCTGTGCAATGGTTTTGCACATAGTGGCCCTGATCCCCCTCTTCTCTATGTGCCACAACAGAAAGCTGCTTGATACAGGGGAACACAGTGCATGCTCGCTCCTGTGCACAGCGCTGCTTGGTTCTTAGGTTCTCCCCCCCCCCAGACACCCCCCACTTCACCACTTGATACCTGCTGCTGAACCCCCCCCAGGACAAAAAATTATCTACGGCCCTGTGATTGGCTGAAGCTTTCACTGCTTAAGCCAATCAGGGCTTGCAATGCACTGTTCAACGTTGCAATGCTTTGCCGTCTGTCCGTTTGGGGGGTCTGAACAAACGATCGAATGTCCCGTTTGTTCAGCTGTTCGCCAAACGACTGAACAACGAATGTTCGGCCAAACTTATGCTCAGGCTGAACCATTCGCCCATCCCTAGCTTTAGGACAGATTTCTAAAGATTCAAATGCAACATGGCAAGAGTTCATGATGCCCAAAAATGGGCAAAGTAAAGCTATTCCCTGAATAGAAAGGGAGGAAATTGCCAGGAGATTACTGGGAGTTGATAAAAAGATTAATCACACTCATGCATGTCTTATATCCTGTTAAAAATGTCCAACATGTAACAAAAAAGATACATCCCATCCAGAAATACAACTTTGTCACAGCAATTCAAAGCGCAAATCCTGTGCAACAAGATCAATAGGCTGTTCAAATGAGTTCATAAAATGTCCAATATATACAGTGCATAGACAATAGTTGATAAAAAAATGCCTTGTAAATCTCCCAGAGGAGTAAAACTTTTTTCATATAACAATTCAATTCAAAGTGCAAATCCTGTGCAGCAATAGCAGTAAGACGTTCAGGTGAGCACATGAAGTATCCATTTCACATCGGTACTCCACACTGTGTTAACTTCTCCACCACAGACACACTTTCCCCATACACAGAGAGTGTAAAGAGTGACCTCTTTAACTAATAAGTAAGCATTAGAAGGCTTTTGTGTGAAATTCATAGATATACTGCTGTCAACATAGGAACCACTCCTCCAGAGTTCTCAGGATAACACTCATATAAATGGCTAAGAAAGGAATAAGGAGATCTTCACTATGCAACCAATTTATTCAAAGTTAAAAATAAAAGCCAGTCATCTCTCCGAGGCTGTAAAGGTCCGTAAAGACATGGATGAGTGAGTTTGGGATGGAGGAATTGGCCTGCACAGAGTCCTGACCTCAACCCAAAAGAACACCTTTGGGATGAATTAGAGCAGAGACTGCGAGCCAGGCCTTCTCATCCAACATCAGTGCCTGGCCCCACAAATGCGCTTCTGGAAGAATGGTCAAACATTTCCATTGGCACACTACTAAACCTTGTGGACAGAAGAGTTTAAGCTGTTATAGCTGCAGAGGGTGAGCCAACTCAATATTGGACCCTATGGACTAAGACTGGAATGCCATTAAAGTTCATGTGCATGTAAAGGCAGACATCCTAATACTTTTTACGATATAGTGTATGTTGTATGCATATCTCTAATACTCTATACGTCTCATATTGTCTTCCTACAATTGCAAGTCATTTGTATATAAGCATCCATGTTTAGTAAAGCGTACTAATGTACCACAGGTGTTTCTGCTTCCTTGTTTTACTGCAATATAACCTAAAAGACACAAATATAACATTTCATCACACAGACTTCTTCAGGAGAACTGCTTCTGAGGATGTTTTTGACAAAACTGGTTGGGATAGTTGTACTCCTTAGGGAGTTTTATATGGATGTTTTGAATTATTTCTACCACATAAATATTTATCACATGCAACGTTGTATATTTTCCACTACGGCCTTATTGCCAGCTTATTTTTAGCACTGCATCATATTAATTTAATCAGACGTGTACAACACTCATCAAGATCATTAAAAACTTGAAATTGTTCTATCACATATGTTTTTCAGCCTACCTTAATTAAAGAAGAGGTCATAAAATTGTCAAAGAAGGAGTGCTTAGCAACCAGCAAATCTTGAAACAATAAACCCTCTGATCAGTAGTATGAAATGTACAACAACGTGTATATAGTGCAAGGCTCAATAGTGTGCACCAGC
>BLSH010255917.1:259334-271921 GCA_018402905.1 Glandirana rugosa
AATTCGGACGAGACGGTCTATATATTTGACGGACCTAGTCTACGTGAAGCGGAAGCGGACCAGTTCTATAGACCTATTAGAGACGAAACAAAAATACACTTTCTGAAACAGTCCCTATGGGGTCCGTCCGTAGGTCGTCTCCTCTAGTTAACCGATGTGAATTTTCTTAGTCCTGGTCTACTAACTCACTTATAATCTCAACTCGCTTGTGGACCTGCAAGCCCAAGACGACCAGGCAGGCTTGAAGCCCTGTTTCAGGCCCAGGCCCAGGCCTGCCTTGGGCTTGCGAGCGTGCCTGTTGCTTGGGGTAACTTTAGGTTGTCCGTGCGAGCGTTCGGGTTCCGTCCGGACCCGGACCCGGACTTTGTCCCGAAGTTCGGACGGACCAGCAGAACCCGAACGTCCAGGTGTTCGCTCAACTCTAATATTCACTCAATCATCTGGTCCTGATTCTTTTAAGTGTAGCCAATTGATCTCCTCTGCTGGATGCCTGCCTGGGGTATCCCTGACAAAGTCTTTCACATAAAAACAAAGCAGAGATTATCCAGATATCTTGACCAGGCGAAGGCGAAGTGCATCTGATCCAGGCAGTTTATATATCTGGCAGAGCAGGCTTAACGAGCAGGATATGGTCATCAGGTGAGACAGAATGGAAGCTGAAACTGGCAATTAACCCTCAGCGCAACAGTTTGCTCTGAGAAGGGAGAGCTAAGCCCAGCCCTGACAGTACCCCCTCCTCAATGACCCCCCCTCAGGGGCCATCAAGTTTGAGGGAAAAACATCTATGGAAAGCATGGAGGAGAACAGGAGCATGTACGTCCGAGGATGAGACCCAAGAGTTTGCTCACAATAGTGCCGTCAATACCGCTTCCAGATTGTCTCAGTTTATAGTGAATTATGGTTTCCAACCAGCCATGTTGCCTGACACATTTGTTCCTTAGAGAATTCCAGCATTGGAGGAGCATCTCCGTGGTCTTCGTTCCACTTGGGTACAGGTCTGAGAGTCTTTCTGACGTGCCAATGATAGGTACAGATGCCATGCTGACCGCAGGTGCCTACCTGCGCCCTCTTACCAAGTTGGGGAGAGGGTCTGGCTGTCTTCTAAGCTGCCACCATGGTTTATTGGGCCTTTCTGTATTCTTTGCAAGATCAACCCAGTGGCTTATGCTTTAGACCTGCCTTCTAATATGCAAATTTCTAATGTATTCCATGTCTCCTTTGTTAAAACCTTTGATATGCAACAGCTTCACCACCTCGGTACCACATACTCATTCTGTTCAGGTTGAGAACCAAGAGGAGTATGAAATACAATCTATCATTGACTCCCATAGGTTCCGTGGGCGCATAAAGTACCTGGTTCATTGGAAAGGGTACAGTCCGCAAGAGCGTTCTTGGGTCTCATCCCCGGATGTACATGCTCCTGTTCTCCTCTGTGCTTTCCATAGATGTTTCCCCTCAAACCTGGTGGCCCCCCGAGGGGGGTCATTGAGGAGGGGGTACTGTCAGGGCTGGGCTCAGTCCTCTCTACTCAGAGCATGCTGCTCAGCTGAGGGTTAATTGCCAGTCTCAGCTTTCACTCTGTCTCACCTGATGTCCATATCCTGCTTGTTAGCCAGCTCTCCTAGCTATATAAACTGTCTGGATCAGATCTCAGACGCCTTCGCCTGGTCAACATCTCTGGAGAAATCTCTGCTGTGATTTCCTGTGAAAGACTTTGCCTGTTTGACATTCCCTTCTGGTTCCTGGATTCAAGACTCTGCTCGGCTGACTGTCTTCCTGGCTCCTGACCAGCGGCGGCTGGTCAATAAGGGGCTCTTGGGTGCCTCCTCCCCGCCGCTGACTAGAAAAAAAAACAGTCAGCCCGACCCCCTACAGGAGGTGCCGGTATATTGACTTTTTTTTCTCTGCTCCTTACTGTCTGCTGACAGCAAGTAGTGAGCTGATTGGTCAGTCATTAAAGACTATGTGTGTGCGCTGAACAGGCGCACACACATAGTCTGATTGGCTGCCCTTAGCCAGTGACTGACTGGCATTGAATGCTGTGGGTGGGGGGCGGGACTGTGGCGGACGTGCTGGCTGCGTGATTACTCACGCAGGCGCAGCACTCCACTAGGTTTCAGTCCCGACTCTCGTCCATCCACTTCAACATGCTGTCTGCAAGCAAAGCTCTGCACAGTACCAGACCACTCTCCGCAAGCCGAGCTCTGCACACTCCTGCCTGCCTATTAGATGGGGTAAGTGCGGGACTTGTCCCGACTTTGGGGGGGTCTGTCAGTGCCGCGAGCCCCTATCCGGGGCTCTGTATACTGCTAAATAGTAACTTTGTATACCCTGTATCTGGTGACTGTATACCCTATCTGGTGACTGTATACTGTGGTATGGTGGCTCTGTATACCCTATCTGGGGCTCTGTATACCCTATCTGGGGCACTGTATACCCTATCTGGTGACTGTACACCCTATCTGGGGCTCTGTATACCCCTATCTGGTGACTGTATACCCTATCTGGTGCTATGTATACTGCTATCTGGGGCTCTGTATACTGCTATCTGGGGCTCTGTATACTGCTATATGGTGACTCTGTATACTACTATCTGGTGACTCTGTATACTGCTATCTGGGGCACTGTATAACCCTATCTGGTGACTCTGTATACCCCTATCTGGTGATGCTGTATACCCTATGTGGCGATGATGGGCTGTATCCTCCTGACACAAGGGGTGGAAACTATAAGGGGTGGAGCTTAATAGAAGTGGGAGGGGTCAAAAAGGAAGGGCGGGGTCTGGCACCCCAACCTAAAATTTCACCAGCCGCCACTGCTCCTGACCCTGCATTCCGTTTGTTTGACTTCGCTGATCTCTGAACTCCTGTTTCACTGGCTTGCTCTGACTATCCGTTCCGTTACCAAACGCTGGCTATGTTTTGACCATGTTTACTCTGTTTTTTAATATTTTACCTTTTTTTTGAAAAGTGTGATTTTACTGCACTTTTGTCTTTGTTTGATTCATGGTTCCTGACAATGAGCTGTATATATAGGCTACACTGAATGCAGTGTATTTATATATATATATATATATATATATATATATATATATATATATATATATATATATATATATATATATATATATATATATATATACAGTATCTCACAAAAGTGAGTACACCCTTCACATTTTCGTAAATATTTTATTATATCTTTTAATGTGACAAAGCTGAGGAAATTACACTTTTCTACAATGTAAAGTAGTGAGTGTAAAGCTTGTATAACAGTGTACATTTGCTGCTCCTTTCAAATTAGTTCAACACACAGCCTTTAATGTCTAAAACTGCTGTGGAAAAGTGAGTACACCCCCAAATGAAAATGTTCAAATTGGGCCCAATTAGGCATTTTTCCTCCCTGGTGCCATGTGACTCGTTAGTGTTACAAGGTCCCAGGTGTGAATGGGGAGCAGGTGTGTTAAATTTGGTGTTATCGCTCTCACTCTCTCATACTGGTCACTGGAAGTTTAACATGGCACCTCATGGCAAAGAACTCTCTAAGGATCTGAAAAAAAGAATTGTTGCTCCACATAAAAATGGCCTAGGCTATAATAAAATTGCAAAGACCCTGAAACTGAGCTGCAGCACAGTGGCCAAAACCATATAGTGGTTTAACAGGACAGGTTCCACTCAGAATAGGCCTCACCGTGGGCGACCAAAGAAGTTGAGTGCATGTGCTCAGCATCATATCCAGAGGTTGTCTTTGGGAAATAGATTATGAGTGCTGCCAGCATTGCTACAGAGGTTAAAGGGGTGGGGGGTCAGCCTATCAGTGCTCAGACCATATGCCGCACACTGCACAAAATTGGTCTACATGGCTGTCATCCCAGAAGGAAGCCTCTTCTAAAGATGATGCACAAGAAAGAAACAGTTTGCCAATAGGCTTGTAGAGCTTAGGGCTTTATTCCTATAGAAGAAGTGACAACACACTCAACCAGGAGTGTGCAGACTTCATGGGCTCCCTGTGAAAGGGCGCATATATGTAGGGGGATGGCATGTCTTATATTAAATCTGTTCTGGCTCATTGTGGGGTGTAGTTACATTATCACAGTTACATTCACACTATTATGTTGGGCTGTGTTGGCCACCTTTGACTAGTACAGTATTAACTCAACGTCAAAGCAATTTACCTTGTTTTCTAAGTTGTCAATTCACATCATTGTATTACTAAAGTCATCATGTATCTAGTGGAGATCGAGCTGGAGAGGATGCTTTCTTTTGTATCTCTTGTCCAACATCCCTGGTAGTGGTGACTTCCTTATACTGTTAGTATCTATCCATAATGTTTCTGTTGGCTAGGTGCTATGTATAAAACCTTACTTTTTTTGGCATTTCACCCTTGTTTTTTGGGCTAGTTTGTTACCAAACGTTTGGAGCCTGTCAGGAAAACTGAAAGTTTCCTATCAAATACTTACCATCATTTTCCTTTCCTGATTTCCCAGTGTCATGAGTAAGCTAGTTACGGAACGTGGCCTCTGGCTCAGCCTGATGTATGGGATTGGGGGTTTTTTTTGGATATGTATTATAGCAAAAAGTAAAAAAAAAATTTTTTTTTTTCAAAATTGTCGCTCTTTGTTTGTTTATAGCACAAAAAATAAAAACCGCAGAGGTGAACAAATACCACCAAAAGAAAGCTCTATTTGTGGGAAAAAAGGATGTCAATTTTGTTTAGATACAATGTCGCACGACCGCACAATTGTCAGTTAAAATGACGCAGTGCCCTATCGCAAAAAATGGCCTGGTCATTATGAAGTGGTTAATGTACATAATATAACTGGATAATAACATTTATAGGTAAAGTTGATCCAGGGAAAATCCGATTGCCTCTCAGGGGATCAGGAAGGAGTTTTTTCTCCCGCTATAGCAAATTGGATCATGTTTTGCTGGGGTTTTTCGCCTTCCTCTGGATCAACTGTGGGTGAAGGATTGTGTATATGGGATTGTATGGTTATACTTTTTTTTTATTTATTGGTTGAACTAGATGGACTTGTGTCTTTTTCAACCTGACTAACTATAATGACTAAGTGCAAATTCAATTAATACATATGCCAATGTGATGTGAATTGTGTAAGCTCTTGTTCCTCCAAACAATGTTACTTTCCTGTGGATATCCAGATGGTTGTAAACTCACTTCCTATTTTGAAAGTAAAATAATGGTCAAGCAAAGCAGTGGATAATTTGCTCCTCGAGCCAAACAGCTGCCTTCAGGAAGATTGATATCCATTACTCTCCTCTTATATACACCTCAACCATATGGCAAAGAAGAGGGAAAGAAGTGGCTCATTGTACATCTTTTATTAAAAACCTGATCAAAACAGATAAAATACATATACATATACAGATACCCTCTGGTGCTTAACATATAGCAGTAGGAAACATCCTTGTCTTGTTTAAGAGATCCTGGTCATGTGCATGTTGCCTCAGAGTGCATGTTAACATCACAGGGTTCCAGCTCCAACCTAACCTACATGCTTTGTCCAAAAGATTTCATCAGGAACATTAGACCACTCTTGACTAAGCCATTTCAATTAAATGCATTGAACAGAGTTGAAAACAGGAAGCAGAAAAAGAGAAATAGGGATTACACAAAGCAGAAGAAATAAAGTACACTTGGAGAAATATAGTGTTAGGCAGTGTAATAATTGGCAAAGAGTAACAGTTAATGAAATGGATACAGGGAATAATTAGTGAAGCAATGGTGTTTAAGGCATTGTGAAGCATAGCTAGCTTGCTTAGTGACAGACCAGTTAGTGGGGCATTACTGTAATTAAGGGGGGAATTATCACAGTTACATTGACACTATTATGTTGGGCTATGTTGGCCACCCTTGACTAGTACAGTTTTAACTCAATGTCAAAGAAATTTACCTTGTTTTCTAAGTTGTCAATTCACATTATTGTATTACTAAAGTTGTCATGTATCTAGTGGAGATCAAGCTGGAGAGGATGCTTTCTTTTGCATCTCTTGTCCAACACCCCTGGTAGTGGTGACAGGAGATGTGAGGACACAAAGTGCCACGAGGGCTGATGTAGCATGCAGCTCCAACTATTGGTTGCAAGATACAGATGACTGTGGACCACCACACAAGGACCAGAGGCCAGAACATGGCGACACCCGATCAGAAGACAGAAGCAAAGTCAGGACACAAGCCAAAGGTCGTAAGACAAAGAAATGAGGGACAGATAGTCTCACTAGGTCAGACTTTCGAGGCACTCCAGACTTAGATATATAACAAATACAAATTTTATATATACAAAAATGATATCAAAAAGACAGACAGCACAATAATTAAAAGCATGCATGTGATATCAGCATTCATTTCAACAGTTGTTACATATGTGTGAGAACCATAAGCCCCTGTGCGTCAACACACGTTTCGCAAACTTGCTTCCTCAGGACACATTCAGGATATTGTTCTCATGGAACACATCTAACAGCGAACTAGGCCTATGATTGAAAAAGGAAAGTGTATCCATCTTACCAAACAGCAGGATGCATGCACATGACAAGGGAAAAAAGGCTGCTTCCTAGTATTATAAAAAATGGGCAAGAACTTGGGGCTTTAAATGAGGTCTCCGAACTTGGTCAGGGGTACCTCCATCCCTATTGATCGATAGATCCAAAAAGGTTGGGACTTTAAATGAAGAATACAGTTCATCAGCAATATAACAATTTGTATCAATTTGATTAGAGTATTTTATTATAATACATCCATAGACAATAAATAGTGAATTCATGTATATACATTGATTCATTACAATTCCACAATATTTGCATATACATCAATGATAGCTCCAAAGTAATATCATGTGACCACATACATATATAATAAGGCACAGTATACCAAAGCAATGAATAAGCAGGTGTATCTTATTAGCTCATAGGTATGGATAATTAGAATTGTCTGCTACCATATTCATTTGTGCTGTTGTTGGGACATAAAATCATGATAGCTTAAAAATAATAAAGGTTGATTTCAACACATGGTCTCTATGTCTTAGGCTCGACGCGTTTCGTGGCCAAATCACCACTCATCAGGAGCTGTAGCGTAGAAAATGTATCTAAAGGGTATAAAAATTGGCAGGAGTCAGACCAAAGTATAAAAAATTTAAGAAGAGAGGGGTGCTGTAGAATCCACTCATACTTACAATTGCTATGGATATGGGGAGTGGCAGCAAGCCAAGAGGTAGGCTGGGAACACCGTCCAGCCCGGGAACTGAGGCGGTGCATGGCAGTGGCACAGTGCTGAATAACCTCCATTGGTCTGATGTGTGGCCAAAAATGTGTATACCACCCATTGGAGTATACCATTCATCACTTCAATTATCTGTAAATAAATTATATTTTATTTATACACATTAAAAATGTCATGAAGACAGTGACAATGAAATGTATGAAATTATATTTGTATTTATACACATATTACAAATGTCATGAGGACAGTGACACTGAAATGTGTAATGTGAAGTGGAGCACCAAAAGTGCAAATGTGTGCAATGGATGTGATGGAGTCAAATGAGAAGTGAAGAGGCAGGTGATCGAATAGGGGAGTGCAGCTGTGGGGCAAAAACATGTCTAACTTAGTGTAATAAACAAAGGAAATAAAAGTGCATTACTTTAAATGGGTGTATGCTAAAGCAATTGAGTGTATGTGCCCAAATCCAGCAGACCAAGAACGGGGCTATCATGCCTACAAGGAGGGAGCATGATGCTCCACTGCGATCGCTAATGGACTGCCAGCGCCATGATGGGGAATATATATGAGGGAGGAATTCATCACACAGGTAAATCACATGGCGATTGGTGCCAAAACTCCCTCATAGACGCCGCTAGTACTACACACAGCGCCGATGCAAGACATCGACATAGTCAACGTCATGCTACGGAGTCCGGGGCGTGGTGCTGATGTGCAGCTTGGAGTCCTCCCATACCCCCTGCCAACAGGGGAGGGAAGGGGAGGGCCCATGATGCATCTCACAGCTCCCAGATATGGAGAGGTCCCAGCCAAGTTAGAGGGCCTGCATGTCTCACACCTCAACACATGTGTCTAACAAGGCAAAATGTGAACAATGCAGTCGTGCATGCCATATGTATTTGTTTAAAAATGCGGGTAATATTGCCTTGGGGTTCTACCCCCTGAATTACAGGCGGGTAGATAGGACACTGGGGAAAGTCCCGAGTTCTTGCCCATTTTTAACCCCTTGAGATCCACGCTATTGCCAAAAGATGGCTCCAGCGCGGATCTCAATTTCCGGGTGGACATCCATGGACGTCCTCCTGTGCATGAGCCGCTGCATGTCCCCTGCTGGCTGCGTGCAGCGTGCTCTGTGATCACTGAGTCCCATCCCCTTACTACGTGATCAGCTGTCAGTAGTGTTGAGTGAACCCGAACTGTAAAAGTTCGCGTCCGTACCGAACTTTGGGGTGTCTGGGACCCGGACATTTCAAAAAATGTTTGGGTTCGGGTTCTGGGTTCTGGTAGTTGATCACGCATGTTGAATAGCTACAGGGCAGCCAATCAACAAGCGTTTCACTGGTTTGCCCTTAGAAGCCATCACAGCCATGCCTACTAATGGCATGGCTGTGAATGGCCAGTACATCATGTGACCCAGCCTCTTTATAAGCTGGAGTCACTTGTGCTGTAGTCAAATGCTCTCTGAGACTCTGACTGTAGGGAGAGGAAGCTGCCGGCGTTGTGAGGCACAGATTGCAGATATTTTAACATCTCATCCTGCATTACAGGACAATCTGATTCTGGCCTTATTAGAGATTACTACTACTGCTGCTTTGAGGGACAGATTGCAGATCTCACCCTGCATTACACAACAATGTGATTCTGGACTAATTAGAGATTTCTCATACTGCTGCTTTGAGTGACAGATTGCAGATCTCACCCTGCATTACAGAACGATCCGACTGTACTAGGTAGAGGCTACTGCTTAGAGGGACAGATTATTGTTCTAAAATCATCTCCTAGTTCTATAGGGTCAGGTTCCAGCTGTTGCTGCAAGGGACAGCTTATTGTTCAAAAATCATTGCCTAGTCCTATAGGGCCAGGTTCCAGCTGTTGCTGTAAGGGACAGATTATTGTTCAAAAATCATTGCCTACTCCTATAGGGCCAGGTTCCAGCTGTTGCTGTAATGGAAAGATTATTGTTCAAAAATCATTGCCTACTCCTATAGGGCCCAGTTCCAGCTGTTGCTGTAAGGGACAGATTATTGTTCAAAAATCATCGCCTACTCCTATAGGGCCAGGTCCCAGCTGTTGCTGTAAGGGACAGATTATTGTTCAAAAATCATCTCCTAGTTCTAAAGGGAGAGGTTCCAACTGTTGCTGTAAGTGACAGATTATTGTTCAAAAATTTTGAAGGCAGATCGAGTTTTAGGACCTGAACTGCCTACTCGCCCACAGTTCATATATGAGAAAGCTCCAACTCTCAGTGATAGTGTGGCACCGGGAGTTATTAATCCACCTAATACATCCCAAACCCCCTTTTTTTCGTTCCTTTCAGGCTTTTATGCTTGTGGGAGGTGTGCTGCATGTAAAAGTGTAAAGCACAATAACAAAAAGAGGAAAGAATTTACAGCTAATGTCACTCAGAAGAAATACAGTATCAAAAATCTCATTACTTGCTCTACAGAGGGGATCGTCTACATCGTCTACGTGCGATTGTGGCCTCCAGTATGTGGGCATAACCTCAAGAGCTCTCCACGTACGGATTGGAGAGCATATTAGTAATATTAGAAGAGGAGTTCGAACCCACAGTGTCTCAAAACATTTTAGGATATGTCATAATAGGAATCCTAGGGGATTCAAATTTTGGGGCATCGAGAAGGTTACGAAACATTGGCGAGGCGGTAATTATATCAGAAGAATTAGCCAGAAAGAATCCTTCTGGATGTATGAAACCCAAGTTTTGAGGTTTAAACGTGGAATTTGATATTAATTGTTTTATATCTGACCGATAGGATTTATTTTATTGTTAATGTACAAGGATGGCCAATGGTTGACGTCATGTTAAATTATTTTGGAATTTTTTGGGTAATATTTAATTTTATGTCATTGAATAATTTCAGGTTCATTTCAGAGAATACTTGTAGCTTTTTGGAGTGATTCTTGATTTTAGTTCTTTTGCCTCAAAAGGAAGTTTTAGAATTCTTTGAATAAATAACAGTAAATAAGTGTGTGTAAACATTTTTGATTGTCATGGTTGCATTTGAACACTAGATGTCACTTCATGAACAGATCGTAAGTGTTCGTATAAGAAATGTTTGTGCTATAAAACTATTAAGTGTCCTTGTACAAGGGTTTGGAAGGAGATAAACCATGTGCAGCTTTATAACGAACGAAGCTTTGTAACAAACAAAGCGATTGGTCCTCCTACCGTATGTGTACAGGGTTGCCATAGCAATATAAATAGTTGACGTCTTGCTAGGGCCCATACACGCTGATGAAGTTCCGCTTCCGGAACGCAACATGTACGGGAGGAACCGGCAGTGATGTCATTCTTACGGCCACCCTGTGAGACTGGGATGCCAGTCAGATTGTATCCACAATTTTATCCACGCTTTTATTCCAAGCACCTGGATTGAGGTGCTATTGCATGTGAGTGCTTTTATCTGTTAATTATATGAATAAATTGCTACAGAGAGCATTAGATTCTGTCTCTTCTTGTACCTTCTTATGGTTATGCTGCATGGGAGAAGTCTCTGTGGAAGATAGAAGACTGGATGTCTATACTAAGTGATGTGACCTCTGGGAGGTCGAATTAGTGAGGTGAGAAGCTGGTGTCATCGGTAGTGGGCAGCACTAGTGTCACATGTTGCTGAAATCTTAGATGCACCTTGCCTTCACGGTGGCTTTCCCATATTTTATGTACCTGAGTGGATCTTAGCCCTGAAGATGTGTTCTTTTTGCATTAACTGTTTGTGAAGCTGGAGGGCAGGAATCCGGATTATTATATAAGGACTTTGTTGCAGTTTTTATATGTGTTTCATGCACCTTATGTTCTTATGCTTAGGCGCTCCACATTCTATTATCAGTTTCATGTTTGGGTTTGAAAATTTACCTTAAGTGTTGAGCAGCCTCATATTGACTGGAGCCTATTAGATCAGCGCTGAATTTATTTGCATTTGTTATAGGAATGATGGTGTCTGGATAAAGTGGGCCTTGAGAGGAAAGGAAGTCCCACTCTTCCTCCTGCTGCTCTGCCTCCAGTGCCCTGTCCATAATGCCACGCAGAGTCTGCTCCAGCAGGAACACCATAGGGTTTGTGTCACTGATCCATGCACTGTCAAGGCTCACCATCCTTGTGGTCTCCTCAAATGGCGACAGTACAGTGCATGCATCCTTAATGATCAGCCATTGGCGTGGGGAAAAAAAGCGGAGGCGGCCTGAGACTGTCATCGTGCCGTACTTGCACAGGTACTCATTGATGGCCCTCTGCTGCATGTATAGCTGCTGTAGTATTGCTAAAGTCGAGTTCCACCTGGTGGGCATGTCACTAATCTTAAACTAAAACTTTATGGGCAGATGGAATTCCCCCTGAATTTCAGCCAACCGAGCCCTGGCTGTGTATGACCGCCTGAAATGGCAACAGACTCTTCTGGCCAGCTTTAGCACATCTTGCAACCCTGGGTAAGTATTTATGAAATGTTGCACCACTAAATTGAGGACACGTGCCAGGCATGGCACATGTGTCAACTTTCCCTGTCTAAGGGCAGACAGGAGGTTTGTGCCTTTATCGCACACCACCATTCCTGGCTCCAGCTGGCATGGTGTGAACCACCTCTGGGCCTGTCTCTGCAGAGCTGCAAGAATCTCTGGTCCGGTGTGGTTCCTGTCTCCTAGACACACCAGCGAAAGCACTGCATGGCACCTTTTAGCCTGACTCATGGAATAGCCCTTTGAACACTTAGGGGGTACCTGATGTTCATAGGACAATTCTGCAGAGGAGGGCATGGAGGTGGTGGAGGAGGAGGGGGTAGAGCTCACAGGTCTGGCATCATCACCACCAGCTGTATGGAGACATGAAGGGAACAACAAGCTGCAGCACCGAGCCCTGCCTTGCATCCCTTCAAGTTGCAAGCAGCGTTACTGTCAGGAAGCCCACAATACAATCGGACTGTCACGGTGCATGCGCATGCACACTCGCGCACCAATGCACACATGCATGCGCACTCGCATATCAAGGCGCGCACTCACCACTAACAATGGCACCAGACCCGGCTTCTTCTTTACCAGTGTCTGACTGCTGCCTGTCATGACCCCGGCTTGCCTTGTGACCTTCCTTCTGCCCGCTCCTCCTGCCTGATCTGCCTGAATGTTGCCAACCTGGCCTGCCTGACCTTGTATCCTGCTCTGCTGTCCAGCCAGTCTGCTACAGTATCCTGCTCTGCTGTCCAGCCAGTCTGCTACAGTATCCTGCTCTGCTGTCCAGCCAGTCTGCTACAGTATCCTGCTCTGCTGTCCAACCAGTCTACTACAGCATCCTACTCTGCTGTCCAGCCAGTTTATTACAGCATCCTGCTCTGCTGTCCAGCCAG
>BLSH010255917.1:271931-286857 GCA_018402905.1 Glandirana rugosa
CTCAGTCCGATTTTCCACGGTACGTCACGAAAGCGACCACACAGATCCTCTGTCCTTGGTGTGGCCTGGTCTCTAAGAACGTCGAGACGTCTCTGTCCGGGTCTCCACCAAGTGTGGTACGGTCGACCTCGGTCCTTACCACCACACGCTATTTCCGTGTTTGGAGGACAGACGGGAATCTGTCCCTTTCAACTGTGTACACGGTACGGACCGTGCACAGGAGTTAAATCACCACGTTGTAAAGTATTTATGAATGGGTCCCAACGTTCTACACGGGTTCCTGTCTCCTAGACACACCAGCGAAAGCACTGCATGGCACCTTTTAGCCTGACTCATGGAATAGCCCTTTGAACACTTAGGGGGTACCTGATGTTCATAGGACAATTATGCAGAGGAGGGCATGGAGGTGGTGGAGGAGGAGGGGGTAGAGCTCACAGGTCTGGCATCATCACCACCAGCTGTATGGAGACATGAAGGGAACAACAAGCTGCAGCACTGAGCCCTGCCTTGCATCCCTTCAAGTTGCAAGCAGCGTTACTGTCAGGAAGCCCACAATACAATCGGACTGTCACGGTGCATGCGCATGCACACTCGCGCACCAATGCACACATGCATGCGCACTCGCATATCAAGGCGCGCACTCACCACTAACAATGGCACCAGACCCGGCTTCTTCTTTACCAGTGTCTGACTGCTGCCTGTCATGACCCCGGCTTGCCTTGTGACCTTCCTTCTGCCCGCTCCTCCTGCCTGATCTGCCTGAATGTTGCCAACCCGGCCTGCCTGACCTTGTATCCTGCTCTGCTGTCCAGCCAGTCTGCTACAGTATCCTGCTCTGCTGTCCAACCAGTCTGCTACAGTATCCTGCTCTGCTGTCCAGCCAGTCTGCTACAGTATCCTGCTCTGCTGTCCAACCAGTCTACTACAGCATCCTACTCTGCTGTCCAGCCAGTCTGCTACAGTATCCTGCTCTGCTGTCCAACCAGTCTACTACAGCATCCTACTCTGCTGTCCAGCCAGTTTATTACAGCATCCTGCTCTGCTGTCCAGCCAGTCTGCTACAGTATCCTGTTCTGCTGTCCAGCCAGTCTGCTACAGTATCCTGCTCTGCTGCGCATCCAAATCTGCTACAGCATCCTGTTCCACAGCCATCTGCTGACCACTGCTGTTCCTGAACTGACTGCAGGCACTCTTATCCCACCGTGCTCCTGTGGCTGCTGAACCAGAGTTGTATGAGAGGCCCCTCTCTACCATCAAGCTCACATCCCAGGTATGTAGCAGTATCAAACAGCCATGACCGAGCCTGCTGGGGGGACCTCTCCGATGGATGAAATATGTCGGCATCTGGCTGCTCTGATGCAAGCAGTACAGTCACTCCAAGATGGATATACTTGCTAGGAAGAGCGAGTCCAATCTATGGTTACACCAGTAACAGCTTCAAACCTGATACCTAACCTGCTTCATCCTCTGCCCAAGCCGGAGCATCCACCAGTCCCACAGTGGTGATGTTGCCTCCTGAGCCTCGAGTGCCAGCTCCAGAATGATTTTCCGGTGATTGGGGTAAATTTAGAGCCTTCCGCAATGCCTGCCAGCTCTATTTTGCCCTCCAGCCACTGACTTTTTCCCTGGAAGCCACCAAAGTGGGATTCATTATTTCCCTCCTTCAAGGGGAGCCACTGTCTTGGGCACATTGACTGTTGGAAGAGAACAATGCACAACTCAACACCATGCAAACGTTTTTTAACACCATGGCCCAGCTTTATGATGACCCACAACTGACCTCCACTGCCGAGGCAGCCCTACATGCACTCCAGCAAGGCCGCAGAGCACTATGTCACGGACTTTAAGCGCTGGAGTGCAGACACTAACTCGAATGATGCTGCCCTCTGCCATCAATTTTGCTTTGGTCTCTCTGAAAGCTTGAAGGACGAACTTGCTCAGGTTGGGATACCAAGTTCTCTGAAAGCCCTGATCAAGTTATTTATCCAGATTGACCGTCACCTAAGGGAGCTCAGAGCAGAGAGATCCACTCAGCAGTTCCGTCCCAACTGGATGTTGCCAAAGGATCCTGCTTCTTCTAATCCTGTCCCTAGGGGTCCTACTTCCTGCATGCCGGAGGGCCCCGAACCCATGCAGCTGATCCATACCTCCTCAACCCTGGACGAACGTCAATGCAGACGGATGAATAACCTATGCCTGTACTGTGAGGAGGCCGGCCACTTTGTACGCACCTGTCCTGCCAAGCTGCATAAGTGTCTTTCCTTGTCCTCACTTAACCATTCACCTCTGCCTGCCATGTCTGCCAGCTCAGCTCCTGTTTCAGCTGCTGGGAAAAACTGTATTGGTGATCGCAATTATTGATTCGGGTGCTTGCAGCTGCTTCGACCAGTCCTTTGCCATTCAGCAGCATATTCTACTACAGACCAGAGAACAAGAACTCACTGTATTCCTGGCCGATGGTTCTGGTCAGGACTGGTAACTTAAGAGACCCAACCAATACTGACTGTCATCTCTAGCCATCATGAATTGTTGCGCCTGCACACAATGTCTTCTCCTTTATACCCTGTCATCCTGTGCCTGCCTTGGCTACAGGCCCATAATCCACAAATAGACTGGAAAACCAGGAGAATTACATTTCTGTCACCATACTGCCAGAAACACTGCCTGGAAACACCATGTCCATCATCCACGGTCTTGCTGTGCATGGACACAGACCCTGAGTTACATCAGCTGGTTCCAGACTCCTATCATGAATACCTGGACGTTTTCAGTAAGCAGGGAGCTGACACTTTACCCCCACACAAACCATATGACTGTCCCATTGAGCTCCTTCCAGGGGCCGAAATTCCCTTTGGCCGCATCTTTCCTTTGTCAGAACGGGAATCGGGTGTTAAAGGACTACATTGATGAAAATCTACAGAAAGGTTTCATCCGTCCCTCTACCTCACCAGCTGGCGCAGGTATATTCTTCTTAGAAAAGAAGGACCATTCCTTGAGACCATGTGTGGATTAGCGTGACTTAAACAAGGTAACGGTGAAGAACTGCTATCCCCTTCCCTTGGTTCCTGAGTTGTTTCAGAGACTCAAATCTGTGAGTATCTTCACTAAACTTGATTTAAGGGGAACTTATAATCTGATTCATATAAGAGAAGGGGATGAATGGAAAACCACATTCCGTACTCGATACGGACACTTCGAGTACCTAGTGATGCCCTTTGGCCTCTGCAATGCCCCAGCCACTTTTCAGTACTTTATCAATGACATTTTCAAAGACTACCTGGACATTTTTGTTGTCGTCTACCTGGATGACATCTTGATCTTTTCTGTGTCACTGGAGGTGCACCGAGGGCATGTCAAAAGTGTGCTATGTCGGCTCCGCAAGCATAGACTTTATGCCAAAGCCAAGAAATACGACTTTGAGCAACGGAGCATTCAGTTTTTGGGCCTAATCATTTCCACTGATGGAATTAAAATGGATCCACAGAAAGTTGCAGCAATACTGGATTGGCCAGCCCCCACAGACAAGAAGGGGATACAACATTTCATGGGTTTTGCCAAATTTTATTGTAAGTTTATCAAGAACTTTTCAGCCATCATCCACCCTATCACACAGCTTACTAAGCAGGGTACCCGTTTTTGTTGGTCTGACAAAGCACAGGTCGCTCTTGAAAACTTTAAAAAGACTATTTACTGTCGCACCTGTCTTGAGCCACTTGGACTCTGCTTTACACTACATCATTGAAGTAGATGCCTCAGAAAGCGCCATTGGGGCCATTGTGTCACAGCGCCAAGGCCTCAAGGAGGTGACCCACCCAGTAGCATTCCGAAAGGAACTATGAAGTTGGGGATCAAGAACTGTTGGCAATTAAAGCTGTTCTGGAGGAGTGGAGATATTTGCTGGAGGGAGCAGCACATCCGATACTGATCTACACGAATCATAAAAACGTAGAATTTGCAAAACGCCTAAAACCACGTCAAGCCCGTTGGGCACTCTTCTTTTCCAGGTTTAAGTTTCATATAACCTACAGACCTGGATCAAAAAATACCAGACCTGACACATTCTCACGCATGTTTGAAGATCCAAAGGACATTCCAAATCCAGATATCATTCTACCAGCCGGGAATTTCTTACTGTTGCACAGCAGTTTATTGTCACAATTGCAATGCGCTTCTGCGGGGTTACACAGTCCTCCAGGGATCACATTACAAGCCAAGAATGGACTATTATGGAGGGGTGAGCAGATCTTCGTACCCGAGGGAATTCGAACAAGGGTGCTGGGGGTTTGCCATGACCGTCCTTTGGCGGGTCATTTTGGAATCCACAAAACCGTAGAGTTGGTGCAATGATCATTCTGGTGGCCTGGATTGGAAAAAGGCTGTCAAGCCTATGTGAGCACATGTACCACCTGCATTCGGTATAAAAGCTCCTGAAACGGGGCGCATGCGCGGAGACCAGCTGAGCGGACATGCCTAGCTAGTGCTCCGCATCGCGGGAGAAGATACACGGCCTCAGCGGCTCCAACGCAGAACAACAGCCACCCGGAATAACCCCACGCTCTCCTCACATATCGGTGAGTCCTGAGGTGCCCGACCATGCTACAAGAACACCTCCATTAAGGAGGCCCTGGCCCATGCTCCAACCAAGATGGCGGCGACGGCACACACGGCACACGTTACCCCAGGCAGTGCGACGAAAGCCTGCAAACAGCTTACTTTAGCTCTCCCTGACCTCCTTGAAGACTCCGACTATGATCTTCCTCCTTCTCCCGACAAGGCACCCAATCAATCCGCTCCTCCAGCCATGCTCCGCCAAGTCGAGCGAATGCTCCATAAGGCCCTAAAGCAAACATCTGAGCATATAACCAATAGCTTGACCAGGGAGATCAGAGAACTGGGTTCCCGCACAGCAGCTCTGGAGGACAGGGCAGAAGAGCTAGAATCAACTGCCCAAGAGCACAGGATTGAATTAGACAACCTCATAGAAGAAAATCAATCCCTGCAAACTAAACTGGAAGAATTTGAAAACAGAGCCAGGCACTCGAATATCCGTATGAGGGGACTACCAGAGTCAATCATAGACTTGAACTCCACAGTAACTGCCCTGTTCCAGGAACTGCAGCCATCCATCCCAATAGAACGCCTGGAGATGGACAGAGTCCACAGGGCGCTGGCACCTAAAAAATCTGAGGGCCCACCACGTGATATTATTGCAAAGCTGCATTTTTATCGCACCAAAGAACAGCTAATGGCCGTAGCATGGGAAAAAGGTGATCTTCTATTTCAAGGACATAAGTACCAGCTATTCTCTGACCTTTCCCAGCTCATGATAACCAAACGTCATGCTAGGAGACCCCTACTGTCTGAGCTTCAGCTACGCCATATTTCCTATCAATGGGGTTTCCCCTTTTCAGTGCGTTTTACCTATCAAGGGAACAAATACAGATGCAAATCAAACGAGGAACTCCCCCAACTACTACAGGAGTTTCAACTGATTGACACCCCAACCAGCTCTAACCCGTCCTGACGCCGTTCGGCTACCCCTTCGCCACACAAACCTGCATCATCCCCGGGAAACAGGGAACCTCTCAGGTTCACAAATGGAGCCGTCTAACACCCCCTTCGCACGATCAAGAGGACACCATGGACTGAAAACCTTTAAAGGCTGCATACTTCTTTTTCTCCCCCTAGGGGAAACTTCCCTTTGTCTGTCCATCCAGCTTCTCACTTTGACTTCAACCCCTGACTGGTGCCTTAAACCAACAATCCCATCCGTCACCCCGAGGCAAAGCTTATTTCCCATCGCACAGGCCAGTTGCCCCTGAACACGCACCGAGACTGTCGGAGCCTCCCACCCCTAAAGGTGGACATCCCTGGCCTTCCTACTCAGACTCCTCATCCCCACTTTGTTACTAACTCCTGGCCCACTCTACCCACCTCCTGAACTCCACACCCTTGCTTAGCCCACAGGCATGCCTCGCCACCTTGGAACCAACCCCAGGCTCCCCTGTTGCGAGGCCTAATGCTGATGAACTATTGGCTTGACCAGAGCTAAAGGACCATCACCTCCTACCAATAACACACAATCAAAAGGACAACCAGGTCTGGAGCTCACCTCACCACCCTCAACCACGACTCACCTCTACGGGCTACTAGCCTAGACCCAACCTAACCCCTAATCAATGGGAAGCCAGAACCCTTCTATATGTTATAACGGTTGTCCACCCCTTTTTCCACTTACAGGTTTTACCTGGACTTTTTGTTTTGTTGTTTTACAAGTTGATAACTAGTTCCTTGGCTACTGCTGTACCACAGCTTTTCTTAAAATTCAGCCAAGCTACTGGGGCCTCGCCTCCCGCAAGACACACGTGTACCCCACTAAACCCTCATCGGTCGCCCACCATTAATATGCGGGCCACTGATGACGGTCCCCGACTCCTTGACAGGGACAAAGATTCCCTCTCACGGGAATTGTATTTTTGTTTGTTGCATTATTCCTTGCTTCCTATTATCCCTCCTTCTACCCCTTACATTGTTCTATTCATCCAGTGTCCCCACATTTCTCTGTGTTCCTCTCTATTTCCTCTTATCCTAAATATATGCTCTTCATTTCCCACCATCTTCTCCACTTCTTTGAACCATTTTGTTGTCGTTGGAGGATTTGTTGCCACCCAATTTTTTGCTATTCATTTCCTTGTAGCAAATAGGTTCCTAATTATCGGTATTTGTTTTTTTACTGGCACCTTGTATTTTTCAATGTATCCCAATATACACATTATTGGGGTTGTTTCTAGGTCTATTTCGTAGGTTTTATTTATTGTATCCATGATGTCTGTCCAATATCTATATAGTTTTGGACATCTCCACACCATGTGTATAAGATTGCCGTTTTTTTGTCCACATCGGGGGCATTTTGAATCTGGCCTACGCCCATATTTAAACGGCCTTTGCGGTGTATAGTATGCCCTATGGAATAGCATCAGATGTGAAACTCTTTGAGATGGGGTCAATGACACCAGCGGTCCCGCTTTCAATATTCTCACCCATTGCTCTTCTGTTATTCCTCCCACATCTGTATCCCACTTCTTCCTACATGCAAGTTCCTCTTTTCCCTTTATTACTGCTTCACACACAGGCCGATATATTCCTACTATTATTCCCTTAGTCTGACTTTCATTTATCAGTTTATTCATTATATTTAGCTCGCACCATTTCAGTGGTTCTTTATTAAATTCTTCACTCATCTCCTGGAATGACTTGAGGGTAGCTTCTTTATATAGTTGAATTCATCTTACTACTCCTTGTCTTTCCCATTCCTTGTTTCATTCCACCTTTAACATTTCTTGTAGTTTGCTGTTATCCCATATTGGTGAAAACGCTGTAAACCCTTGATAGTCCAGTAACTTTTTTATCACCTTCCATAGTTTAATAATCAACTTGAAGGTGGGGATTTCATGTGGAAAATATCCCGCCTCCAAAGCTCCTATTCCCGATCTATACTTGGTTTCCTTTAATATCAGTCTCATATTCATATCTCCACCCTCTGCCGTGTTGCAGCCTCTCAAATGCACTGATTGCGCAGCTAAAAAATAGCACCACGGGTGGGGTACCGCAAGACCCCCTTTTCATCTAGGGACGCTGCAACACCCACAGTCCTATCCTGGCCTGTTTCCCTTTCCATATTAGCTCTCTAAATCCAGTTTCCTTTTGGAACCAGCCTTTAATTATCCACACAGGCACATTCTGCAGAACATACAAGAGCTGGGGAAGCCATGTCATCTTAATCAGATTACATCTGCCTGCTATTGACAGCGGCAGACGTCTTCACACTCTGCTCTTGTCTTTAAATTTCTTGATATTTCTTAATTTTATCTACCAACTGTATTTCCGGGTAGTTCTTATTAACCCTAGGTCTACCTTTATCAATTGGCAGGAGGCTTGATTTTTCCCAATTTGTTTGTATCCCTGATATTTTCCCATATTTTCCTGTTATAGCTATGCTGCTTCCAGGGAGGACTGCGTGTCTCCCAAAAACATTAGGAGGTCGTCTGCATAAAATGCTATTTTTTCCTCCCCCGATACTCTCTGAAATCCCCTGATCTTCTTTGAGGCCCTAATGGCTATAGCTAGTAGCTCTATCACCAATAAGAAAAGCATGGGTGATACAGGGCACCCCTGCCTCGTTCCCCTTGTTAAAGGGAAAGGTTCCGACAGTTGATTATTTGTTTATTTTTACCCTTGCTCTTGGTCTCGCATATAGTAATCTCAGCCACCCCATGAATCCTGGACCGAAGCTAAAGCTAACCAACACCTACCATAGGAAATACCCCTCCACTGTGTCAAACGCTTTGGTTATATCTAGCGCTAGAATAGCTCTGGAACCTACATTAGATGTTGGAATCTGCATGTTTAAGTATGCTCGCCTTATATTGGTGCTAGTAGCCCAGCCTGGCATAAATCCTGATTGATCGGGATGTATATATCTCATTATTATTCTCCCCAATCTAGAGGCTAACACCCCCTCCAGAATCTTAACATTAGCACCTAATAGGGATATTGGTCTATAGGAGGATAGGCTCTGCAAATCTTTCCCTTCTTTGGAAAAGACTATAATTGTGGCATCTAACATTGAATTTGGTAGTCCCCCTTCTTCCTTAGCGTTATTAAAAACCTTCAGTAGCATCGGGACCAGAACGTCTCCCTATTTCTTATATATTTCTATCGGTAGGCCGTCTGGTCCCGGCACCTTCCGGTACGACATTTGCTTAATAGTCTCCCACAGCTTTTGTTCCGTTATTGGAGCTTCCAAACTCGCCTTATCGCCACCCGAAAGCTGTGGGATTTCCTCTCCATAAAGGAAGTCCAGCATCTCTGCCTCTACATCCTGCCCCTGAGTACTATAGAGTGTTTCATAGTATTTCTTGTATTCAATTCTAATTTCTTGGTTATATGTTGCATTTCTTCCCTCTTCTGTCTTTATTGAGTTTATAGTAGAAGTTGGGTTATTGCTTTTTACCAATATAGCCAACAGGTGCACTACACTTTCCCCATCTTCAAAGTATTTTTGTCTAAACATCCTCTTGTTTTCTGCTTTAACTAACAGTACTTGTTTATATTTTTCTTGTTACTCAACCCAAACAGACCGTTTCTCGTCTGTTGGGTCTTCTATGTAAGACTTTTCCACCTCCGAGGCTCTGTGCATTGCTGTTTTTTCTTTCTCCCTGGACTGTTTCTTAATTTTAGCTATTTCCTGTATCATTATTCCCCTCAGATAAGCCTTAAGGGAGTCCCATACTATACTCAGCCTTGAAGTCCCTTCATTTCTACTTATATATTCCTTAATCTGAGCTATTATTCCTTCTGAGTCCCCTATTAATTCTAGCCAGTATGGATTTAGCTTCCACTCCCTTTGTCTACGATTTTAACTTTGTTTTTATTGCCACAACTTATGGAGAATGGTCCGAGATCCCTCTGGTCATATATCTAATACTGCCAAGTTGTTCCACCATTAGATCATTCCCTAATGCCATATCTATTCTTGACAAGGAGCCGTGGGTCTTTGAGAAGCATAAATATTGTTGCTCCAAAGGATTTCTCAGCCGCTATAAATCTTTCCACTCTATTTCATTTAATAAATGGGCTAGTATATTTCTTTGCTCTTGATTACTCTGTTTTTTGCTTGGATACCTATCTAATCTTTCACACATGACTCCATTAAAATCCCCCACTGCCAGGATCGGAACCCCCGGTTTATCTGAAATAAATGCGATCAGCTTATATAATATTTTGGGTTTAAAAGGAGGTGGGATATATACATTGGCTATTATGTAATCTTTTTCTTCAATCGTGCAATACAGAAAAATATATCCACCGTTATTGTCTATCTTTACTATTTTGCTAGAGAACACAACCCCTGCTTTTATCATTATACTTACTCCCTGGGAGTATGAGGTGCAGGTTGAATGATATTGTGTCTGGAAGTTCTTATGTTTCAAATATTTAGTTCTTTCCTTTACTAAATGTGCCTCTTGTAAGCAAACTATTGCTGCTTCATATAATTTAATTGCTGCAAAGATTGCTCCTCTTTTTTTCCCGTTGCTTAATCCTCTAACATTCCATGAGCATACTTTCCTCCATTCAGCCTGCATATTTCCTTATAATTTCTTTATACCACCTAATCGTGTTTGATAGTTTTTTAATGTTTGTTTCCTGTGTTGTATCTTTTCATATCCTTGTTTCATACCGTACTCTTATATTTTCTTCTGGTGTCAAACTCATTTTCAAATTTACTCTTATTTGTAGTGCATATGTGCTCCTCACATTCACTCCTCTACTCACTAACCCATTCCCATTCGGCTGTCTCCCTCCAGCCTCACCCCCCCTGACCCGAGGGAGTTGTGGGGGGTCTGGACAGAGAGCAACCCCCTCCCATTTCACATTTTCGACCCCTCTTGGGTCCATCTACCAAGCTTTTGTCGTGACCAAAACAACCCACATTCACACATTTCTGATTCACTTTATTCCCACCCCCCTCCCTCCCTTCCTCCCTCCCTCCCTCCCTCCCTCCCTCCCTCCGTGTCCTTGTGGTCTTTCACTCTCCATTGTGTCTATCTATCAACAACAATAATATCCCAAAAAAAAAAAAAAAGTGAAAAAAACTTCCATGTGGCTTCCTGCTTCCATTCTCCTATTACATGTTATGTAAGAGTTGCTTGTATTGTATTGACCCGACGGTCTGCCTCCTCTGGCGACTTAATTCTGTCTTCTTACCACCGTCCGAGGCTTCCCTCTACTTTTTTCCAGCCAAAACAGTGCCTTGTCCGTAGTGTTGAAAAAAATGGTTTCTCCCCCGGCTACTATTCGTAGTCTTACTGGATATAGCATTGCGCATGGGATGTTTAGTTCTTGAAACCTTTTTTAATATCCGTAAATCTTGCATGTTTCTTTTGTACTTCTGGTGAGTAATCTGGATATATTGAAACCCTATTGCCATTGTACATTATAGTACATTTCTCCCTTGCCCTCCGCAAGATCATTTCTTTATCTATAAAAAACAGCATCTTAATCAGAAAAGATCTAGGGTATCCACCTGGGGACGGGGCCCTAAACGGGTCCCTATGTGCTCTTTCTACTGCAAAAAAGGGTGAAAATGCTTCCTTCCCGAAATTCTCGATTAGCCAGTTCTCAATGAACCCTATAGGGTTCGACCCTTCACATCTTTCAGGGAGTCCGACTATTCGCAAGTTATTTCTTCTCAATTTATTCTCCATATCTTCAATTTTAATTAAGTATGGATCCACTTTCTTTTCCAGTGCCTGTATTTCTTTCTTGATTGGGTTCAGATCATCTTCTATCTGGCTAATCCTTCCTTCCATTTCCGTAACTTTTTCTCATGTTTTTTGTGCATCATGTCTTATCAGACTCGTTTCCTCTTTAAGACTTCTCAATCGTTCATTCATCCCCAGCATCATGGCTTTACAGGAATTTATCGCCTCTAGCACTTCCCTTATCGCTGGTTCAGTTTCTACCTCCACATTTTCTTCGGCAGCTAGCTGCGTCAGTTCTGCTTTCTGCTCTGTTTTTGTGCCCGTTCCTTGACTTTTCCAGGCCACCGTCCCTCCTGCCGGGTTTTTGGCTTGCACAGCGGGGGTCTGGCCCCCTTTTGCAGGTGAGTGGACAGGTTTTTCCTGCTTGTCAGCTGCTTGGTTCATCTTTTCTTTTCCTTTATCTCTTACCATACTTTGCGCTGTTTCTTGCTGTGTTATCTCATTTTTTTTACATGAATACCAAATCTCAAATAGTCGCCGGTCACTTGGTTTACCATTTGACCAATCAGCTGGTTATGTAAGATGTCCTTTTCCAAGGGGGAAGGAGGGTGTTTTTTTTTTCTGTTCCTTTGCTTCTATGGTGCTTATTGCCCTCACGTGCCGTATGTAATCTGCTGCTTTCTCGGGGTTCACTTTTCTTCGGCCGTTAGCCCTTACTTCTTTTAAATAATTTTGTATGATGGGTATATACCAGCACAAAGTTCTATTTTGGCCTAGTCCGCGTGCTATGTGCCTATCTCAACAACAGCTGAGAGGGTAGATGAACTCTCACTGGTTTATCATGTTTATGCCAGCTGGATCTTATTTCATCACTTAACTGGTCCCAGTGACCATATTGGTTGCCATGGTTGTAATCTTTATTCAGTTCTATCCACCACACGGATTTCTGACTTGGCTTATGCTATTCACAACATACAGTTTATTTTTCCTATTTACTGTTATGGTTTTCCTTTTCTTCCTTTTCTGCTTAAAATGCTGACACAAACAGTATCTATACCTCTCAGTTCTTTAGCATTAATAGGCAATTAATAGGCAAACATGTACAATTTTATCCTGCTCACCCCTCCACGGCTCAGTTCCGGCACCGTCTGCACACAACTCTGGGACCCCAGATACAGCCCCGCCTGGTTGTGTCTGATTACTAGTTGCAGTGGGGGATGGCCAGAATATCAGTGACTCACTCTCACCTTGCCGCTGGCTCCTTTAATCGTGAGCACTGGGGCTTAGTGCGCTCTCACCACACTTCCTCCAGTATTGGTTCTTGGTAAAAAAAACCCGTCCCCCACCGCTTATCTTACCATAAACTGCACGGTCATCGGTACATTGACCTTCTTGCCTTGCCTTCCTCCCGTTCAGCGCTCGAAGGGTGCTCCCACCATCCTTCGAGCACCTCCCGCTGTATGTGGCTGATGCCGGAGCCCGCCTGGAGCACGCACACACCTCGTGCTCCTTGCTGCCCTGCCTCCCGGTCTGATCCGGTCCCAGACCTACGTGTTCCAATCTTACTGCAGGGTCTTCCTCGTCTCACTTCAGCAGCCCGCCATCAGTGCTCGTCAGTTTCTCCACTTCCAGCACAGGCAACCCTTACTGCTGTGACACCCAGGATTGTTCGGAGCGGAGCAGGGAGTTAGCCGCACCCACTCACATCCTGTTCCAGTCCCGCCCTCTCTTCTTCTGTTCTAGTGACCAATTGTATTTCCCATTCCTTTGGTAAGACACGGCATTGGCCCAAATCAATGGGTCGCATCCCTTCTTCCTTCTTCTCTTCTCCTGTACTCTCGTCCACCAGGTGGTTCCGGTTCTCCCCATCTCCTCCACGCTCCGGTAAGTTGCAATACACAATGTTGCCAACATGGCCCCCTTGACTATCCTTTCACTCAATGTACAGGGTCTCAATATCCCCCAAAAAAGGACTAAAGCATTTAGACACTTTAACTCCCTAAAAGCCCAGATAGTTTGCCTCCAAGAGACACACTTCACGGCAGTCCATACCCCAAAGCACATTAACGCCAGGTACCCCCAAGTATTCACAGCCTCTGCTGAGAAAAACTGAGAGGCACCTTAATAGCATTCCACCGTACAACCCCTTTCACTCGCCAAAAGATAATCCAAGATCCGGAAGGCAGATACCTGATTCTGTGTGGCAGCCTAGCAGACATACCCATCACGATAGTGTCATATTATGCCCCCAATAAGAACCCCAGCTCCTTCATCTCACACCTCCTGCAAGTGGTATCCACACACAAAATGGGCACACTAATTAAATGTGGCGATTCCAACTAGGTCCTCCTCCCATACCTAGGCAAATCATCATAGAACCCAACGGCATCCCCGGTGAAACTGCAATTCCCCCAGCTGCTCCAGAAACACAATCTAGTGGACACCTGGAGAGAGCAAAACCTGAACAGAAGGTGTTACACCCATTATTCATACCCGCACTAGGTCTCTTCCAGAATAGACCATATCTTTGTATCTAACCGTATGACCCCAGAACTCTTATCCTCCGCCATCCACCCCATCCCCTGGTCTTACCATAGCGTGGTCCTCACAACCCTGAGATCCCCGATCCCTAGAGCCCAAGACCGCACTTGGTACCTACCGGAACATTTATTAAAACACCCCACACACTGCTTCGACATCCAACAGGCCCTCAAAACCTATCTTGAACACAATAATACTCCTGACATCTCCCCCCTCACACTCTGGGAAGCGCATAAACAGGTCATTCGCAGCGACTTACAGTGCAAATCGGCGCTCTTCAATCATGAACACAAATGCCTGGGCCATAGATTGGAAGTAGAACTCTGCTCCAGAAATGTGGAATTCAATTCAAACCTAAACCCCACAACTAGAGCCAAACTAGATAAGGCACGCCTAGAATTTGATCTATTCTTAACTGAGAATGCGGATAAAACTATCCGTAGGTCGCAGCATGTGCACTATATGAAAGCAAATAAGCCAGACACGCTCTTAGCACGCACCCTGAACTCCCTCAACAACCCTAACAAACCGATTCACCTTAAACTAACTAAAGACACTCTAACTAGTAACTAGAGTTGAGCGAACACCTGGACGTTCGGGTTCTGCTGGTCCGTCCGAACTTCGGGACAAAGTCCGGGTCCGGGTCCGGACGGAACCAGAACGCTCGCACGGACAACGAACCCCATTGAAATCAATGGGGACCCGAACTTTTAGGCACAAAAATGGCTGTAGGAAAGTCCTGGAAAGCCCCAGAGGGCTGCAAAAGGAAGTAAAATGGGGGTAAGGGTAGGGCAAGTGCCCTACAAAAAAAATGGGGACAGGGAAATAACTTTAAATATTTTTAAAAAAATAAAAACAAAAAAAAGCAAAAATGGAGGTGAATGTGGATCATCTTCAAACTGTGTCTGAAAAGTATTAATTAACGGGAGAAACCATATAACTGTTCCAAAATCATCTTCAAACTAGGGCACCTGCCCTACAAATAAATGGGGATAGGGAAAATAAATTAAAATCAAATAAAAAAATGGGAAGGGGGGTGGATGTGGAGTAGGAGCCTAGAGGTTGACTAGGCCGTGACCGTGGTAGTGTAGGTGGAAGTGGCGGTGGGAGAGGAGTAGGAG
>BLSH010255917.1:317246-328200 GCA_018402905.1 Glandirana rugosa
GCCCAAGTCAGGCCCCAAGACGATAAAATGAGGTGCACAACTCTTCGACGTCCCGTCGGTTAGTTGTTCGCAAAGTGACCAAACGAGAATCTTCGGTAGTGTCGGTACGGATGATTACCGTACCGACACTAACCGGTCACGTAGTACACTGGGTCGGAGAAATATTCGACCTCAGTGTCACGACGTCAGTGTACGAGGAACCCAATCACATCCCTTTCCTTCGACTTTCGAACTCCCTCTCTAAACTCTGTAAAATTCGCAAACCAGTGAAACGCTTGTTGATTGGCTGCCCTGCAGCTTCTCAACACGTGGAGTAAAATAGCAGAACCCCGGACTGAACCCGATTTTTGAAATGTCCGGGTCCGGGTCCGTGCCACGGACACCCGAAAGTTCGGTACGGACCTGAACGTTACAGTCCGGGTTCGCTCAACACTACTGCTAAGCCTACCGGCCTCGATATCCCCAGCGTTATCCATACTAGGCAACCCCATGTTTTTGCCATCCCTGGACAAAAATGCCTCTTCCCTCTGGTCTGCAAAAGGCCTAACTATGGTCTCCCAACTATACAAGACAGGTCAAAGTTCTATTAGGCAATTCTCCGAACTCAAGGATGCATTCTCCCTGCCTTCCTCCCATGCCTTCCAATACTTACAACTCAAGTCGTTTTTACAGTCATGCCAAGGTTCCCACCATAACCCCTGCAAAACTTCATTCCTAGACTCTCTAATATCCAACGGGCATTACTCCATCTCTCATATCTATGCGCAACTCATCCAACATCAAGCCTCTAAATACTCCTTAACCCCTTTCCATCCATGGAGTTCAGTGATGGACAACTCTGAAACACAGGAGCAAGTCTTATCAGGCTACAAGAAAATCTGCTTTCTAGTGGTGGCTGAAACCTGGAGGAAAACTCAATTCAAAATCGCTCATAGAGCCTAGCTCCCCTCATTCTTTACCCCAGGAACTCATCCCCGAGGTTCTTGCCCATGGTGCTGCACACCCAAGCCCTCATTATATCAAAGACTGTGGACATGCCCTAAGATATCTCCCTTCTGGGACAAAGTCCGAACATATATTGGCAAAATTAGTGGGCAATACATACCTAAGGACCCCATGGTGTGCATCTTCAGTGGAAATTCTATCATGGCCCAAACGTCTGATAAGACATTGCAATCCTTATCAAACTGAGGGCATTTATGCCTACTTGCAGCCAGAAGAGCCATTATGCAGTCCTGGATTCAACGATCCCCCCCTGGAATCTCTCAAGTCAAACAAGGTATCCTTACCCTACTCCTCTTTGAAAAGCAAGACACAATTAACCTGAATTTCAAGTCATCAAAAAAATTCTTTGCAAGATGGAGGAAATTCATAGAGTACTCCTTCAACGGAGCAGAGATCAACCAATTTATGGCTCCCTTTAAACTGTCGGAATGGTACTTAAAGGCAGACATTTCAAACTCCCTAGGAAAACTTAAAATCCAGGACTCAACCCCCCCCCCCCTGCTCCCGCTAACGACCCAACAGGCTCCCCTGACAATCCACTCTAAAAGTATGCCTTGCCAAGTTTTAGCCCCTTCAAGGCCAGTAACCCTGTTATGCGAGACTCCCAAATCCTCCTAAGAGTTATTTTCACAGTATTACCTTTGGACCTTACATGAGAAATTCCCACTACATCTACGCTGTTTTCTTCCAAATGTTCACCTGATGTGCCTTCTTGTATATTTTTACTTGTCAAGTTAATATTTGTACTTCAGATACTGCCGTCATCCTCCTGATATGAACCCATTGTTTGTTGTCTATGTATTATTGAAAAATTCAATAAAAATAATTATAAAAAAAACTATATGGCATTAAACTGGCAGTAACGCACACAGAAGTAAATGGTGTTAAACTGGCAGTAACACACACAGACGTAAATGGCGTTAAACTGGCAGTAACGCACTTAGAACTATATGTCGTTAAACTGACAGTAGCGCACTTAGAACTATATGGCGTTAAACTGGCAGTAACGCACACAGAAGTAAATGGCATTAAACTGGCAGTAGCGCACTTAGAACTATATGGCGTTAAACTGGCAGTAACGCACACTGAAGTAAATGGTGTTAAACTGGCAGTAATGCACTTTAAGCGCTTGCCGACCGCTGGCCGGCAATTGACGGCGACAAGGTGGCTCTTTCCCGCAAAACGCTGTCATATGAAGGCGGCTGCGGGATCGAGCCTAGTGAGCGCGCGCGCGCCGCCGGAGGCGCGCCCGCGCGCTCACTGTGTTCGGGGAGGGCCAGGGAGCGGGTGCGGCGGAGTCGATCTCCGCCGGCCACCCGCGATGCCGCCCCCGGAGTGAAAGAACGGAGGTCCGTGTAAGTAAACACGGACCTCCGTTCTGTGAAGGGGGAAGGGCTGTGATCACAGCCTTCCTGTACATGGAGGCTGTGACCACTTCCCTTCCCCAGCTAGGGCAGTCCCCCCACAGTAAGAACACGCCCAGGGAACACAGTTAACCCTTAGAGACCCCCTGCAGGTTAACCCCTTCACTGCCAATGGCATTTACACAGTAATCAGTGCATTTTTATAGCAAATAAATGCCAAATAAATGCCAATGGTCCCAAAAAAATGTCAAAATGTTCCGACATGTCCGCTGAAATATCGCAGTACCGCTAAAAATCGCAGATCGCCGCCATTACTAGTAAAAAAAAATAAAAACCCCAAAAATGAATTCTCATCATCCGTAAACGCGACCACTTTTGCACAAACCAATCAATAAACGCTGATTGCGATTTTTTTTAATCACAAATATGAGGAAGAATATAAATCGACCAAAACCGGTGAAAAAAAATGTTTTTTTATATTTTTTTTTGGATTTGTATTTTAGCAAAAAGTAAGAAATTTGGGTTTTTTTTGCAAAATTGTCGCTCTTCTTTTGTTTATAGCGGCAAACAGAAATGACGCAGCGGTGATCAAATACCACCAAAAGAAAGCTCTATTTGTGGGAAAAAAGGACGCAAATTTTGTTTGGGTACAACGCCGCACGACCGCGCAATTGTCAGTTAAAGCGACGCAGCGCCGAATCGCAAAAAGGGCTCCGGTCCTAAAGCTGGAAATCCTTCCGGGGCTGAAGTGGTTAAACTATATGGCATTAAACTGGCAGTAAAGCACACAGAACTATTTGACGTTAAACTGGCAGTAACGCACACAGAAGTAAATGGCATTAATCTTGCAGTAATGCAATCAAATAGACAGTGTTCAACCGTCACTACACTGACGCTATCTGAACTATCCCTACTCTAGCTATACACTAATGTAAAGATTACTGACGCGGTCTCACTACACTACACTGAAACTATCAGAGCTGTCCCTACTCTAGCTATACACTAATGTAAAGATTACTGACACGGTCTCACTACACTGAAACTATCTGAGCTGTCCCTACTGATCCTCCTCACTACACTCACACTATCCCTAGACTGACACTAAACAAATATTCTACACTGACAAGTAAAGCAAAATAGCACAGTTTAGCACACTAGCTAACTAATAGCATTGAACAGAGCCCTGTTCTATCTCTCTCCAGCCAAAATCACAATGAAAATGGCTGTCATTAAAAAAATATTTTTATACTGTGGGGCGTGAATGAGCCATGATTGGATAAAGTCATGACAGTGTCCAATCATGACTCTGACAGTGCTCTGTGCCCTGATTGGCTGAAGCTTTCACTGCTTCAGCCAATCTGGGCTTGCAATGCATTGCTCAGTGCCGCGTTGCATTTTGGTCGGTTCGGGGGGCAGAACAAACAGCCGAATGACCGAACAGTGAAAGTTCGGTCCGAATTTATGCTCGGGCTGAACCATTTGCCCATCCCTAATTGTCAACCAAATCCTGATGTTTATGTTGTCTATCAATTTCATAGATATATTTATACGTAAACTTATGCAAAAACAGGTGCAGGTCTTTAATCAGATTGAATTTGGTAGAGTTAGAATTAGGATAAAAACTTAAACCTAATTGTAGAAGTTATATTTCAGTCTGAGAGAGAGAGTAAGATGACAGATCACTTCGAGGTTAGAGTGGTTGGTTATTGTTAGTAGCCACTGATTGATGTAGAGATTTAATTCCAAACGGCTCAGCATTAATGGGCTTAAAAAATATGGTCAATATGTCATTGTTTCTTGGTGTCTCTATTTTTAACACTGGCTCCTGCTGAAGTCATGCCTTGAGGGCGTGATGCAGCCATGTTTTGTGCGCAGTTAACGATTTGTGACCGTATGTCGGGTTCTATATTCGTGCCCGTAGCCGAGACAGATAGGGACACATTAGGCAAATCATTTGCTGTTTTAGTCCCCGGAAGCATATTATTTCCCTCATGTATTCGAGCGTTCTGTTGGGGGTCTGTACGTCTTTCTGAGTGTGTCTCGCCGTTGTCTTCTAACCGTTTTTTGTCCACGGCAGTCTGATACCCACCACCAGTCTGCTGTCTCTTTTGGGAGTTACGTGGTCTCTGATGACTCTTATCCAATGTGCGTGAGTTCTGGGAAAGATAGAAGTTAGAAGAGTCTGAGTCATTTGCTCTATCCTTAGTCTCATATGGTGTTTTTTTGCGGAAAGGGGCTTGGCTCCTGCCAGATGGTTGGCCTTGTGTATGTGGCCAAGTATAGGTGTATCTGCCTGCAAAGGCCAATTTATCCCTTGACAATTTTTCCTCTTTTTCAAGTGGGAGACCTTTTGTAAATTGTTCAATATGTTCTTTTAGAAGTGCATCAAATACCTTAAATTTAGGGTTGTTTAATGTCGTATTGTTTTCATTGTATAATTTTTTAATTTTGATGTCGACTACTTTTAACTCCTTTTTATAGTATTTAGTTAGTAGCTCCATCATTTTTTTGGATCAATCTTGAAGATTTAACTCCCAACAGCTCTTAAAGTCGGATTTGATGACCCAAATGTTTGGAAACACCTGGACCCTCAACTCCTTGGGGTTCAGATCTTCCGCCATATATTGTTCAAAGTATTTGATATGCCACAGAAACTCACATTCCATACTGTGCCACCATCCTAAAATATAGAAAAAAAACCACACAAAACGGATACCCGTATATGGTGAAAAAAGTGGATTTTGCCGGCACTTATGAGACTGATGGATTTAAAATATGAATATGTTTATTTCATCATTAAAACCAAGAGGGTAGTACAAAAAGAGAAATACACAACAAAAAGTACATTTAATACAACACCAAAATTTCCAATTAAGGAATTCTAAGTAAAATGCAGGAAAAAAACATTCCACATAGGTCCGGAAGATGATATATGTTACCAGACCAATAAACAACAGTGGAAAGAGAAGGGTCGACACGTTTCGCAACAATGTGCTTCTTCTGGGCCTTATTTTCCCCGCAGATTGTGGTTCAACAAGCAACCCCGATGAGGCATGCTATCAGGGGGGCAGGCACAGGGGACCAAAAGGCAATCTAGCACGAAGGTATAGGGTATCTGTCACTATGGACTAGCTGTTCTCACTCAACTCTTTCAGACTATATGTAAAGTAGTAAATACGTTTCAATAGGAGGATATCCTATAGAGGCTGGGATACAGAAGAGTGGTATAACGGACCAAGGCCCTCTCAGCATATATATGTCTGCATGGAGTATGATTGTGTTTCGAAGATTGGCATGAATCAATGTCCCTCTTGATATATATCTCCGTCCAGCCAAGACCAATGTTGGAACCGGACCTGATATTTTGTTTCCATATAGGCCTTCCGTATCAGTAGTGCGGCCGTCATAACTTGTAAAAACGTCCGTTCCTATATCGCCATATGGGCCCCCTGTGCCGCCTATTGGTCTGGTAACATATATCATCTTCCGGACCTATGTGGAATGTTTTTTTCCTGCATTTTAATTAGAATTCCTTAAGTGGAAATTTTGGTGTTGTATTAAATGTACTTTTTGTTATGTATTTCTCTTTTTGTACTACCCTCTTGGTTTTAATGATGAAATAAACATATTCATATTTTAAATCCATCAGTCTCATAAGTGCCGGCAAAATCCACTTTTTTCACCATATACGGGTATCCGTTTTGTGTGTTTTTTTTCTATTTGATATGCCAGAGTAGTCTGGCCTTGCGTTCAAACACCTGTAGGAGTTTTTTATAAACAATATCCAATTCCACATCTGTTCCCTGTGATTTGGAACATGTCTCTTTGATTTGCAACATGAAACCCTCCCAATTGTTGCCTGAAAAGTCAGCCATGGAGATACTAAAAATGCAATCTCGGGGCGTGGCTGAGCAGTGGATGTGAGCAGATGTGTGCTCTAATCTCTCCGTCGGGGAATCCGTCCATTTATCCTGAGAGCAACCATCTACGGAAACTTTTCGGGAACACAGTGATACCGAAGCCATCAGTATACACTCCGCTACAATCTCCGCCGAGTGCACAGTGTGGGAACATGACCAAACAGGAAGCCCGCATCGGGCCGGAGCACCAGGCCCAAGATGGCGCCCAAGCCCAGCGTCTGAACAAGGAGAAGTACAAAGAGGCGGCCCAAAAGCTGTTTGCCAATCAGGACCCTAGAGACACTGTGCCGCAATCATCCTCTAGAAATAGCTCGGGCACCCACTCAGAGGCGGATGACACAGTTCCCCTAGAAGACCTACAAGGGCTATTGACGGAGTGGTGTGCAATGAACGATCGGTCTTCATCCCCGGGTGAGGAGGTGCCGTTCGTTGGAGAGAGCCCCGAACCTACATTGCGGGATGTAATGATGGCGTTTACGAAATGCACCTCCTCAATAGTGAAGCTGACCACGGAGGTGCAGAGTGTGAAAACTGAGGTAACATTTATAAGACAAGATATGCAGAGGCTCTGGGAATGTACTTCTGCTCTGGAGGAGCGGGTCAGCAGCATAGAAGATGACATGGAACCTATGGCCAGGGACCTGAAACACACAGTTATGGCCAATACACTAATAGACTCGATGAACTCGAAAACAGGATGAGGAGGAATAACGTACGTGCTGTGGGAATTCCAGAGAGAGTGGAGGGAAAAAACCCAGTGGCCTTTATTGAGGCCTGGCTGCTTACAACATTTGGTAAAGACTCCTTCACACCCATGTTTTCAGTTGAAAGAGCACATAGAGTCCCTCTGCGACCGTTGCCTCCCGGGCACCTTCCCAGAGCCTTTCTGTTTAAACTGCTAAACTATAAGGACAGGGATGTGATCCTTACTAAAGCCAGGGATATGCATGAAACACTGGTCATGAACAATGCAAAAATTTCCGTGTTCCCGGATTATTCTGCAGCCGTGCAAAAACAAAGAGCGAAATTTATGGAGGTGAAGAAACGGCTGAGGAAACTCAATCTTAAATACGCCATGCTGTATCCAGCCAAATTGAGAGTGGTGGCCCGGGATGAAGTTTATCTTCTTCGAAAAGCCTTCTGCGGCCGCAAAATGGCTAGACAGAGAGGAGAGGTCTCTGCGTGCAAATACGCCGTCTAGACAAGTGGTTCCCTGACACGATGATCCCTGGTAGCAGTAACGGCTCAACAGAACTTAATGGTTCATACCTGAACTGAAGGCGGATGATGGTTGGAAGCTACTACGTTTAGAAAATAACCTTTGATTAGCTGCTGCATTTTCACAAAAGTTCATGTGAGTTATTGAACTTTTCCTGTTCACCCCCCAAGAGATCTGTGAAGGATATCTAGATCTAGTACACATGGTTTTAAGGTTCCTGTTGAACCTGCTCAATTTCTTTAAAGTTTGTCTCTATGCTGCTAGCGTCATTATGCCTCTCCTCTTGCCTTTCTGGGTCCTAGACTGCCTCTTACCTCAACAAAATATGCTTACCATGGTCTTGTCTAATCTGCTGGTTGTCCTCCTATGTTTAATGGTCCGGTCTGTCCAAGAATTTTTAACAGCCAGGGCCTGTTGGACGGGCTCGCAGGACAGTGCTCCTGGGACTTGGTTCTGGGAAACTAGTGATCACTTCATGACTGATTGCCCCCCCATTGGCTGATGGATAGCAGACTGAGAATATTGTCTTGGAATGTCCGTGGTCTGGGTACTCCTGTGAAACATTTGGCTGTGTTGAGAGCAATGAAAATACTACGATCGGATATTGTGTGTCTCCAGGAAACACATAATGCGAGAGACTCGGTCCCTGTATGGGCGACGAGACTTTATAGCCCTCAATACCATGCTGCTTACTCCTCTTAATCTAGGGGAGTGAGCATTATGGTGAAACGTGATATAGCCTTTACATGCATAAGAGTGATTATAGACCGGGAGGGTCGTTTTATATTCCTGCTATGTAAACTATTTGGGGTGATATGTATATTGGCTGGGGTGTACATCCCACCACCGTTCCCAGCAGAGGTATTAAATCCTTGATGAAATTTATGTCTCAACATCCTGATGTTCCAACGATTTCGGTAGGAGATTACAATAATATATTAGACCCATTATGGGACAGATTTGTTAGTGACCCCTCTCAACAGAACCTGAGAGGTAGGGATACACCCTTTGCCCATCTCCTAATGGAGGTGGGATTGAAAGATGTGTGGAGGATGGGACACCCCTGCCGAAAAGTGTACTCTTGCCACTCGGCTGCCCGAGATGGTTTGTCTCGCATAGACCTGGGTCTGGGCAACCAGGCCCTTCTGCCATTGGTAGCGGACTCGGGGTACGAACCCAGGAGAGTCTCGGACCACTCCCCTTTTTTGGGTGGATCTGGGATTCTCGGGGGCGCCCGGAGTGCGCTATTGGAAGATGAATCCGTTTTGGCTGAGTCTCTTCCCTGACCCGGACCCCATTTTTAAAGAGCTTGAGATTTTTGTCCAGGTTAATTTGGGATCTGCGGAGGTGGGTGTGGTTTGGGGCGCTGCTAAGGCTCATTTGAGAGGGCAGTTTATTCATTTAATAAATAGCATCAAAACTTCAACTAAAGAGTGGGAGGTATTCACTCTTGCGGAGGCGAGTAGAGCGGAGGCTAAATTTATTGAGCATCCCTCTGATGAGTCCAGGAAGGGGTGGTTGGCTGCACAGGCATTAATGAGACAGGACGAGACACAATTGGCAGAAAATAAAAGATTCTTTTTAAAGCAAAAACACTTTGAGGAGGGAGAGAGTAATGGTCACATGTTGACCATGCTGATTCGTAACCAGCAAGGGATAGCATATGTAGAAAAACTGCTGACACAGGATGGTAAAGTAGTACACTCTACGCAAGAAATTCTGGAAACGTTCCATATTTTCTATAAAGAGCTTTATTCCTCTAAGGCTCATCCATCCACGGGAGATATCTTAGACTTCCTGGATGGATGCCCCTTACCATCTCTTCCTTCTGCGGATGTAAAGACCCTTAATGATCCTATCCCTGAGGAGGAACTCCTTTTAGCTATAAAACAGGCCGCTAGGTGTAAAGCCCCAGGGGCGGATGGAATTCCATCGGAGGTTTATGGATGCTATGCAGGTCACCTAGTCCCCCTGCTACTTAAAATGTACAACGAAGCGCTGGAGGTCGGTAGACTCCCATGCTCGATGAATGAGGCCATAATAGTGGTTATATTGAAACCGGGTAAAGATCCCCTTAGGGCAGATTCCTATAGGCCCATCTCGTTACTAGCAGCTGATGCCAAGCTACTGGCAAAAATTCTAGCTAATAGATTGTCTAAAGTTATACATAAGTTGATTCACAGGGATCAGTGTGGCTTTATACCTACTCGATCCACTGCTCAGAATTTGAGGAGGCTGTTCTTAAACCTACAGCTCCCTGTGGACAATACGGGAAATAGGGCAATTTTTTCCTTGGATGCGGCCAAGGCCTTTGATAGTGTGGAATGGGCATAACTGTGGAAGGCCTTGGCCCGCTTTTGGCTTGGGGACACCTTTATACGATGGGTACAGGTACTATATGCGTCCCCCTCGGCACGTATTCGAGTGAATGGGGGGCTTTCGGACGCCTTTACACTACACCGGGGAACCAGGCAGGGGTGCCCTTTGTCACCCCTCCTGTTCGCCCTAGCGGTGGAGCCTTTGGCTGCAAAAATGCGTGCTTCCTCTGAGATTATTGGTTTTCGGAGGGGGCAAAGAGCAGATGTAGTGTCCATGTACACCGACGATACCTTGCTATACTTGGGAGATACGAAAGGAACATTGACTGCTGTCATGCATCTGATTGATGAATTTGGCAGGTTCTCGGGTTTCACTATTAATTGGGATAAGTCAGTATTGATGCCCCTGGACCCCTTGGTAGAGCCACTCCCAGAGTGTGCAGCAATGGTGGAAATAGTCACTCAATTCAAATACCTGGGCATCCAAGTTACACCTGACCCGAGGGATTACACACGCTTGAATTTGGTAGCTCTGTTGACCAAATTCAAGGTAAAATGCACGAGCTGGTGCAGATTGCCCCTCTCGGTGGTTGGGAGGGTTAACTTAATCAAAATGGTATGGTTACCTCAACTTTTATACGACCTTCACAACGCACCTACATGGATACCAAAGAAATGGTTCATACGTATAGACACTCAATTTAGGGAACTGATTTGGGGTAAAAAGAGCCCCCGTATTAGTCTAATTACACTACAAGTCGGAAGGATCAGGGAGGACTGAGAGTCCCCAATCCTAGATCATATTATACTGCTTCTTAGGCTCAGCACCTGGGAGGGTGGGGGGACTCTGACCCATTAGACCCGATAAGGAATATGATCATCCCTGAGGGATCTGAGGACACGGCGTTAATGCATCTGGAGGGTGGTCTATCGCATCTATTCAGTGCACTTCCCACCGTTTCACTCATTAAACTGGTTTGGAAACACATAAAGTCCAGGTTAGACATTGTAGGCTTCTTGAAAGATACCCCCTTATGGCGCAATTTGGGATATAAAGAAATTTGTAAGCTGAAAGGCTTTAGAGATTGGGAGCGGGCAGGTATTAGGTACATTGCCCAACTGTACAGA
>BLSH010255933.1:14297-30452 GCA_018402905.1 Glandirana rugosa
GTAAGTTTACAGGCCCCTTTTTTAGCAGGATTAAAGTCAAGCCTTGTTTTGTTTGACGTGTACAGATCTTCACTACCTTAGACTTTTTGTAAATTTTGTAAGTTTATTTGACTGTTCTTTTTTCGTGCAACCCTACCGCCCCGGTCTTTACCGTAACCTTTTACGAAGATAAATAATACTTCCCACTAGTATAGAAAATTGGTGAACGACTGACGGAATATCGTCAAAATGACGATGTCCCTTCGACGTGGCCTAGTACATATGTGTCATAGAGTGTTTTCAATCATGTGGGGAGTGTAAAAACATTTATAAAATAAGATAGAAAAGTACACTGTTGTGACTTCTTTACTGTGAAACGATGTTATACATTGTAGCAAAGTGTCATTTCTTCAGTGTTGTCACATGAAAAGATAGAATAAAATATTTACAAAAATGTGAGGGGTGTACTAACTTTTGTGAGATACTGTGTATACATGATCCGGTGCAGCTTCCCTGTAGCAGTAAAACTGCTATAAGGCAGTCAGCAAGTGGTTAAAAGATATGATCACCCTTCATAATAAATAGAAGCATTTTCCAATGCCATTTCTGGCCCCGCCATCCCAACGTGCTTTTTTCTTGTCAGTTTATTTGAATGTTTTAAATGTTTTTCAGATTCCATCACTTCTAGACATGTGCAGTTTGTTTTGTTCCGAACTGAAATTAGGACGATTTTTTCCCCGGACATTTGAATGTGTCTGAATTACAATAGTACCGAATTTAAACAAATCCGAAATAATGAAAAATTCAGACAAAATGTAAATTTGAACCATTTTCCAAAGAATAAAATATAATTGAAAATAAAGGAATTGAAAAGAAAAAACATATAATAGAATAGAAAAGAATATAACAGAAAATAAAAGAATTGAATAAAATAGAGTAAAGTATAACAAAATAGAATAGCAAATAAAAGAATAGAACAGAAAAAAATAGAATAAAAAAATAATAAAATAAAATAGAATATAACCATCTCCTGAAATTCGAATTTCAAACAGAATAAATTTGAATACATAGGAAAAGAATAGAATTAAAAAAACAACAGAATAGAATAAAAATATAACCTTTTGCCAAAATTCAAATAAAATCAATTTGAATTTGAATAGAATAGAAAATAATAGAATATAAAATAACAGAACAGTATAGAAAAAAAAACAAAAACAAAAGAATAGGAAGAATATAACCATCTTCTGAATTTCGAATATTATAAATCCAATTTGAATAGAATAGAAAATAAAATAATAGAGTATAAAATAATAGAATAAACACATAGAAAAAGAATAGAATTCAAAAAACAATAGAATAGGAAGAATATAACGATTTCCTAAAATTCAAATTAGAATCAATTTGAATAGAATAGAAAAGAATAGTGTACGCTGCCCTCTTGAGGGTCGCAAGATAATTCAATACCCCTCTGGTTTCCCTGACTTTGTGAGTCCTCTGCCACCTCTGACACACTGAGTTTACTCATTTTGCTTGTTTCCTTTAATGACACAGTAATAGAATACACCAGATTGAGTTAAATCTGGAATGTTTACTCATAGAATATGTCAAATGAAGAATTTTGACCCAACAGGGTAGGATCAGGCACACAAAATAGTTTCCACAACTGACTAAATGTCACACCAGTAAATAATACTTAATGTCAATTATGATCTTGTAAACTTAACCAATGTATACATATACATATATATATACTGTGCATGGGAGCGGGGAACAGGAGAGTACGAAAATGACTCCTGCAAATGTCAGACCACCCTCTACTGCTCACTCACATGAAAATAGCTAATAGATAAACAAGTATAACACCAGGAATAGTAAATATAGCAATATTCAATCTGCTCTGAGAGAGAAAGTTCTTTGTGAATGCAACTATATAGGAAACTTTAGCAAAGTAGTATATGCTCCCTAAATGGGTGGGGGGTAGAGATATGGTTGCAGTCCAATGTCACTTGCTTGACAGTTCAGTTGATCTTCAGCTAGCTTTCTGTAAATTAAGTGGTATATACGGTATTGGCTGATAGGACAATACAAATCCAAAGAAACGTATTACAATCAGATATAGCACTCTTTCTGCAGAAAGACAATGAAAGCTTCACAGTGATCACTGACTTGCAGAGTTAAATCTGTGGAACTACAAGTAGCAACAGCTGATGCATAGTAAGGCTTCCTGTGTATGGTGTCCACGCTCAAAGTGAATGAATAGGCCTCTGTTAGTATCGGATATGCTGGCAGCTGTAAAGATTAATATCTGTGCACAGTGTCTGTTAGGATGGGCTTTCACCCGCTCACCACACAGGAAAAGAAGATGTAGATGCTGTATACACAGGTGATGATGATCTCTCCAGTGCATGGCTCTTAGGATGATCCCCGGCCTCCACCGCCTCACACCGCGGCTCTCCCAGATCTGTCGGGTATATGGAACAGGAACACGCCCCGACAGGGCAAGATACTCAGGCTGCTCACTGGTGTCCCGCAGGGTATCTGGATTGATAAGTCTGTGAGAGCAGGCCGCTACTCCACCGCTTCCAGAACAGATTCCGCCAGGCCCAAAACCTCTGCTCTTATAGTCTCTCCAACGAGGCACCTCTTCTCCCAGAAATCTCCTCTTCCCCACAGCCTGTTGGTAGGTGTAGTTCTCCCAAGTACAACCAGGGGGCAAATCTTTGCACGTGAACTACATTTTCCAGAATGCATCTCTCTCTTTTCACTATAAGAGTCACAGATCAGCCAAACTGGAACACTAGGGGAAACGACGGCATTCAATTTAATAGCAGAAACATCTTCTGGTTGTCGGGAATGTGTATATCCAGCTCCTGGCTACAATCGTTTAGAATAGGAAGATGGTTATATTCTTTGTATTCTATTCTGTTTTTTTCTATACTATTCTGTTATTTTTTATTCTATTCATTCAGATTCAAACTGAATATATTTAAATTATGGGAAACTACACAGTCTTTCTAGTCTCGGAAGTGCGGTCACATCCTTTCGCTTGTTACAATACTGGACCACGGACCAGACCTGCACCTGATTTCTTGATTATTACCATCAGCACCTGGAGTGGCTCGGTCCTCTCTCTCCTATACAACTTGCGACGCCGTGTGAGGAGGCAGCTCGGTGTATGGATTTCACCTCTTCAGTATCGGAGGTCCGTTTGTGATTCAGGATAAATTGTTGGAGGCACCATAGCCTTTGTTGGATGAGCTCTCTTTTTCACATAGACTATGGCAGACAATAAGGCAACCACTTCTGATGTTCCGTTGTACAGCCGCACACTAAAGACTTTAGGCCCCTTTCATACGAGCAGCTGTTCTGCCGTTGCTAAATGCAGGCCATACCGGACTCCAAATCACAACGATTACTTGCATTTGTACATTCCGATTAGCCACGATTACATGCGTCTACGTTTAGCTGCAGTGGAAACATTCTTAACATTCTTGACATTTCTGAAGTGCTTCCTATTGATTTTCTATGCTTGTTGCCGTTGCTATTCATAGATGACACAGTGCACTGCTTTTACCTGCAGATAGCTGCAGATACGTGCAGATAGCTGCATAACATCGTTCCTGGATGCATTCCAATCCATTTTTTCGAATCCTTCTAAATCGTCTGTAACAAAACCGTTGCTAAATGCAGAGTGTGAAAGGGGCCATAGGAAAGCATTGTCACAGTATAGCTGCGGTAGATAACTTAATCTATCTGCAGCTAAAAGCTGGATTCTATCCGTCCCTGTGAAAGGGGCCTTAGGGGATAACCCCTTGAGGGACAGGGAGACCTGAGTGGGCAAATCAAGCTGATCTTTCGAAAATTGGAAAAGTGTTTGGTGAAGGAGGTTAAAGCCTATTGGGAAAAAACTACATTCATGGAGTACTTGACCCTGGAACGTATTCCCAGGGGTCTCCGGATTAAAACATTTCCGACATTCAATCTATTTAATGATGATCTAAAAAAGGACTGGACGGGGGCTTTGTCCGTCTGTTCAACTGAATTAATGCGGATTATCATAACGTCCAGAAACATGAAGTTGGAAAAACTACAATCTGAAATCTCTCTGTATCAACAAGAGATCCTGACACTTAAAGACAATGCACTATTTGAGGAACTGGATCGCAAACTCAACTACCAAATTAATGTAATTGAAACCGACACGATTGAGGGCAAGAAAGAAAAACTTTTGCGGGACAAGCTGGACTACGATCAATGTTTACACCTGGAAGAAGCCACACACAGGGAATAAATCTCGCTATGTACGTTTTATTTAAAAAAAAGTCAGTTTCTCAGAAGCAGAGTCTGACCCTGCGGAGGAGACCATGGCATTTACAGCATGTGATACTTCAGGAGATCTCCCCGCTGGCTCTAAAGCAACAACACAGTCATGTACACCCATGGCTCCAAAAAATGACCCGCCCCCCAAAAAGAAAAAGTTTCACAAGAAAACAAGGAGAGGAAGAAAAAAGAATTGGAGATACTGCAAACAGCCATTATTCCCTCAGGACCCATCCACAGAAGAAGTAGCCCGCAATGTTATTAACATTTCAAGTAAGGTACTATCAGTCTATGATCTGTCTTTGTTGGGAAAGGGTCTGGACATTAATCGTTTCGTGAGAAACCTAACCATTCGCAGACACTATTTTGAGGCAATGGACACTGATGACAGTGGAATTCACCTCACTACAGTACACTTGGACAATGTTCCACATTTTTCATTTAGACAACATTGTGCCTTAGTAGATTTAGAGGAACTTAGTGGTGAAAATCTAGATTATTCTGAGTTGGACCCACCAACAGGGGGCACTCGTCGTCTCCCCCTGCGGGCTCCTTCCACAGTTTATCCAATCCAATCTAGATGTGGTGAGATGGATACATTTCAAAAAGTGATTGAACATGATGTGTTTAACCTAGCCACACAAATATCATCTCACAACATGTCCTATGGGGATAATTTGTCTAAGGAGATCATCATTCTGATGTCTGATGTCATCATTCATCAGACTTTTCTAAAATGGATCGGGCCAGAAATGGTATGTATGTACGAGTCGGCTCTTCCTTTCATTTGGTGCCCGCAGTGGAGGATTATTTGAGGCTTCATCCTGCACTGGAGGTTTCCTTTTTGATGCATCAGAATGGATCGCTTTTATCTTTGTCTAAGTTTGTGCCGTTGTTTTCGGCGCTGCCTGTTGGCTGTGGGTTATGATTCCCATGATTATTCTTCTCACTCCTTCCACATCGGGGTGGCCACAGAGGCTGCCAGGTGAGGTTTGGATACATTAGTTTTGATGAGCATAGGCCTTTGGGAGTCATATAGGTTTCACATATATGTTCGCCCTCCACGTGATCCAGGAACAATGTTGAGTTTTCTTTTCTCAGTTTTGTGTCATGTGCCTCTGTTTTGGATCTTGGGCCATTCCTTTGTATTTTGGGGAGCCAAGCAGGTGGATGTCTGGCCCAATGGATGCTAATTGGACATGTCTAGGGAATTGGCTAGGGTTAGGTGGATAGGCATCCCGGATATGATTTGGAGTAGGGTGGCCCCTGAGGTCCATCGTTTTCCCGATTGGACAGATTGCCCGATATCCTCGTAATGCATGCTGTGAGCAATGACTTGGGTGTTCAGTCCATGCGCCATCTTATTTGGGATATTAAATATGATTTTCTCGTGTCTCATTTCTCTATGTCTTTCCCTAAGATGATTGTGGTTTGGTCTGACATTGTCAACCGCACTTCATGGTTTCACTGTTCACTAGGAGGTGGGAAGGTTTGTGTCGCGAAACCGTGGTTTCGTGATCAGGCACTGGGATTTTGAGGTGGATCCCTTAGGGTATTTGCTCTGTGATGGCGTTCATTTGAACTCCATCGGCAATGATATGTACAGGATGGGATCCAGCAAGCCTTTAGGCTGTGGAGGGGCTCACAGGTATAAGGTGTCCCACCTGTGAGCTGTGGTGGTTGGGGTCCTTGGCGGTGTCCAAATATTGCTGTGTAAAATCAGAGTAAGGACCCGTCTATGGTATGGCGCCCTATGGTTAATCCCTGTTAAGGGTGGTTTAACGGGTTTGTGGAGATGGAGGTGTCAGCGGGAAATTTAGTATTGTCCTTAAACTGGTGTTCTGCAGCTGAGGACCTTCAAGTAGTTCCGCAGATACAAAGTTTGTGTTGGTTTCAGTAGTGCCTCCAGTAGTGCCTCCAAGGATCAGCAGCATCCTGGGAGTCATTATTGTTTTTTATTTCTGTTTTAAGGAATGTTGATGTCTTGTTTATTGATATAAATGGTCGCTACGGGCTACTTTACTCCAAAAGTGTGTCAGTCGTATCATTTATTGATAAGTGAAAAGCGGGGTTCACTGGGCTGTAGAGGTCTACGGAAGCACATCCAGCACTACCTCTGGTATGCCTTAGTCATGTCCTTCCTCTTTCACAGTCACAACTTCTGCTATATTGCCCAATTACTGTACCAGAACATCATTCTTTGCAATTACTCAAACCAGGGCTTTTTTTTCAGCTGGAACTTGGTGTAACTCAGCAGCACAACAGAATCAGCAACCTCAAAATAAATATGTTACTTACCATATATGGGAATCGTAGACCTCCTAGGAATTCTCATGTGATGACCAAGAGAAGCCAATATTGGTAAACTGGGGACTAGGCCCACCCTCACGGATGCTGTAAGACAGGACAGACGATGAGTGATAAACACCTTTATACAGACTCTACAGGATACGTGTGGATTCCTCACCAAGACACATGCCTGTGGTAATCAAGGCTGGAAAAATTTGAAGCGTGTCTAAACCCAAAACCAAAAATGTAAAATATTGCAACTTACCAGTACTCAGATGTGGTATCTGCATTTGTTTTCTTTTATCAAGCTTTTACCCCTTTATTTTTACTTAGTGGCCCTACAAAAAACATACTTCCCATCCTTTTTGTGTCTACACATTTTCTACTCTGTGGGAAGCCATAGTTGTCACCAAGGCTGGACTTTAACAGGTTCCCGACCGCGCGCCGTGTTTTCACGGCGGCAGTCTGGATGCTAAGCGCGAATCGCCGTAAAAATACGGCGATCTGCAATCAGCCACTAGGGGGCGCGCGCCCACCGCACTCCTGAGGAGTGTGCCTGCGGCTCGGGCGGACCCGATGTCAGCGGCCACAGGGAAAGAACGGTGAACCGCCGATGTAAACACGGCGGTTCCCCGCTCTGTTAGTAGGGGCATGGGAGATCTACTGATCCCTGTCACTGGGATCAGTTAGATCTCTCATGCCCATGGTAGCCCAACCCCCCCCCCCCCACAGTAAGAACACCCAGGGAACACAGTTAACCCCTAGATCTCCCCCCCAGGTTAACCCCTTCACTGCTAATGACATTTATACAGTAATCAGTGGACATTTAAATTTTTGATCGCTGAATAAATGTCATTGGTCCCAAAAAAGTGTCAAAAATGTCCAACATGTCCGCCGCAATATCGCATTACCGCTAAAAATCGCAGATCACCGCCATTACTAGTAAAAAATAAAAAATAAATAAAAACCCCAGAAATTAATTCTCATCATCCGTAAACGCGGCCACTTTTGCGCAAACAAATCCATAAACGCCGATTGCGATTTTTTTTATCACAAATATGAGGAAGAATATAAATCGGCCAAAACCGGTGAAAAAAAAATTTTTTTTTATATTTTTTTTTTTGGATTTGAATTTTGGCAAAAAGTAAGAAATTTGGGCTTTTTTGCAAAATGGTCGCTCTTCTTTTGTTTATAGCGGCGATTAGAAATGACGCAGAGGCGATTAAATACCACCAAAAGAACGCTCTATTTGTGGGAAAAAAAGGACACAAATTTTGTTTGGGTGCAACGTCGCACGACCGCGCAATTGTCAGTTAAAGCGACGCAGTGCCGAATCGCAAAAAGTTCTCTGGTCCTAAAGCTGGAAAACCTTCCGGTTGGTAAGTGGTTAAACATGTCTGCCATGGTAAATCCCCATTAAACAGTAGATGAATGGAATTTGTAGTTTATGCAATAAAGATAATGTGTGTCTTATCATTTAACTTTTTAACTCATTTCACTTGACCTCCGGAAGGTTCTACCCCCTTAATGACCAGGCTATTTTTTGCAATACGGCACAGGATTACTTTAACTGACAATTGTGCGGTCGTGCGACGCTCTAGCCAAATAAAATTTGTGTCCTTTTTTTCCCCACAAATAGAGCTTTGTTTTGGTGGTATTTGATCACCTTTGCGGTTTTTATTTTTTGTGCTATAAACAAAAAAAGAGCGTAAATTTTGAAGAAAAAAAACAATATTTTTTACTTTATGCTATAAAACCTATCCAATATAAAATGTAAAAAAATCAAATTTCTTTAGCAGTTTAGGCCAATATGTATTCAGCTTCATGTTTTTGGAAAAAAAATCCCAATAAGCGTATATTGATTGGTTTGCGCAAAAGTTATAGCATCTAAAACCTATGGGATAGATTTATGGAATTTTTACTATTTTTTACTAGTAATGGCGGTGATCAGTGACTTATAGCGGGACTGTGACATTGCGGCGGACAAGCCGGACACTAAGTGACCCTTTTTCTAGAACAGTGATACTAATACAGTGATCAGTGTTATAAAATATGCACTGTCAATGTACTAATAGCACTGATAGGGAAGGGGTTAAAATGATTGTAAAGTCTCTTTTTTTTTTTTAAATTAAAAATAACAAACATGTTATACTTACCTGTTCTGTGCAGTGGATTTGCACAGAGCAGCCCAGATCCTCCCCATCTCAAGTCCCTCTTTGGCTCTACTGGCCCCTCCCTCCTGTCCATTCAGACACAGAGCTGTGACCCGGCCCCACCCCCTTTCTATTCTCATTGGATGACTGTCTTTGACAGCAGTGGGACTCAATGGCGCCGCGCTGCTGTCTCAGCCAAGGAGGAGGGGAGTCCTGGACAGCCGAGATATTTCTACAACATCGCTGGGGGGTAAGTATTGGGGGGGCTGAGGAGGGCTGCTGCACACAGAAAGCTTTTTATTTTAATGCATAGAATGCATTAAGATAAAAACCTTCTGACTTTACAACCCCTTTAACATCAGGGGTGATCAAAGGGTTAAATGTGTTCCTACGGAGTGCTTACTAACTGTGGGGGAGGTGCTTTGGCTATGGGAAGGCAGAGATCCGTATCCCTACTTAGCAGAATCACAGGATCACTAACTTCCCTCCTTACAAACAGCGATCTGCCTTGTTTACATAAGCAGACCGCTGTTCTTTCTCTTTCAGGAACGATCACAGTGTGCTGGCGGACATCATGTCCGCCAGACCCGCTGATTGGCTCCCCCTGTGTCCAATCACAGCGGGAGCGGGTCGCCGACGGTGCGCGTCCCAAACCCAGAAGTGCAAGATCACGTGCAGGTACAGTACATGATCCTGCGCAGAGGAGCCGCTTTGCTGCCGTATATATATATATACAGTATACGGTCGGCAAGCAGTTACGGACAAGGACACAGTATTTCTGGCAAGATCAAAAGGTGTTTTCTGTACTTGCTGAAAATGTTCTTAGCCTAAAAAGTAAAAACGAATACAGCCACATCTACATACTGAGAAGCTACATTATAAAATGCTTTTTTTTGGTTAAGATATGATTTAACACAGTAATAAATGTGAGTTAATAGTTTTCTGGCCACTGATTAGAGATTGACCCTATAACACAGTCCTGACTTCTTACGTTTCCCTATTGTAGCAATTTGCACCCTTGGGAGTAGCATTAGTTGTAGTTCACCTGATAGCTGCCCTCAATCCCTCCATATATCACACATCCGGAGACACTAACCAGGCCGGCTCTTGTTTTTGTTGCTTTATTTAGGGGAAATAACTTGGATGGGGAAGAGGGGTGACTGTGGGATGCCCCAAAAATTATTGTACACGACTTCCATATACAGCCCTGTATATTCGCACTTGCCCTGCAGACTGTCCCTTTGCAGACTGTTACTTCTCACGACTCTCTCCAGCACTCAACTTGCAGACTATTGCTCCTTCACATTTCTTTCCAGCAATTCACTTCGTTTCCAGCTTGAAAGGAAATTTATCAAGCTTCTCTACTTCTTTCTCTTCACCACAGCTAGCACATGGTGAGACCTGCACTGTGTCAGCAGGGTCTCAGGACTACCGATTACAGGCCAGGGATCACGGGCCCCTGAATATGTAGCTTAGTACATTGGTGTTAGCTGGGCCTTTGATAGACTACAACTCTCAGCCCATCCTCTTCTTTCAGGTCACACCGCCCTCCTTCCCCTGACTGGCTCCCAAGGCTTTCACAGACTGTCCATTATTCCTCTCCCAGCCTACTCCAGCCATTTCTGCTTCAGCTCCCATGGTCTGTCACTCACCGACTCCAGTGGACCACTTTAAAGTCTCTCAGTAGCATCTCTGCTGCTCTCCTTTTCCCTTGCGCGACTCCAGGAATCACCTCCACTCCTGGCTGCACCCGAACCTCCAGGCCTCAAGGTCACCCCCCCAGACTGGGGGCTTCCTCCCGGGTAGAGGCCTCCACAGCACCTCTGCTACATCTTCAGACTTCCACCTCCATCAACTCCTCCCAGACTGACCCAGCCCTGAGCATATGAGAAGGCCTGTCCCCTGCCAATCCAGATTGGGGATTGGTCAGGGCTTCCCATGACACCCCAGATGATGACACCTCTTGTCCCACCTTCACTCTAGAAAGTTCCAGTGCTTTCCAGAAGAAGGTAGGAGGGTTTAGTGACTGCCCCAGTCCTACCTGTGCCACTCCCCAAGCCCAGATCAAAACAATCAGGCCTGCACCTACAGTCAGGCCTGACTAAATTTTGCCTCTCCTAGCAAAAACTTACTACAAAACGCACCTATCACTATGGGGCGCTACATTATATTTCTGATTGAGAGGAGCCAAGGAGCCCCTGCCTGGAAGGGATCAGGAGGAAAGTCAGTGAGTAACAATAGAAAGTATTTTGTGAGGAGGTGTAGTAAATTGTATGTTACCCAACATTTTTACATTTCTGATATGTGTCTGTTGAACCATCTACTTGTATGAAAAAATGTCATGTTTGCTTTGTATTGCTTCCTTTGTGTGAAATCCCTGGTTATCCTTTCAGTCCCCTCACATTGCTATTTTAAACTGATGACACTAGGCATGGGAGCACATTCATCCCAGTATGGTCAGTTTTCTGCTTTGCATTCTACGGGGATCAAAGCCTTCCTGTACTCCAATGGTCAGACTTGTGCTGGCACACCCCCTGCACAGCTCTTCACTGGGAAGATCAGTGTACTGCTGTTTCTCTGCCTCCTGCTCACACCCCCTCCCCTGAAAAGATTTTCACAGTCTCCTGCTGATACGATTTCCGCCGCCAGTCTCCACCCTTTGCTATCTAAGCCCCTTATGCAGCTGAGAACAGAGGTCCCGTGATCACTTACAGAGAAACAATTACGTATATATTTTTTTATATATTCTGTATTCATACACAAACGTTTTCTATCCAAATATCCAAATTTATGAGCCAGGGATGTAATCCAGCTCTGCAGAAAAAGTATTAGTAAGGCCCCTTTCACACGGGCGCCTCTGTGAAGATGAGGAGCAGGTGGATGACAGGTCCGTGTCTGCACTGCTGTGCAGAGCGGACATAGACATAGCCCACGCCTGTATATGGGGCAATCAAATGGAAACATCCTGTCCGTTTTCATCCAATGCCATCTGATCCGATTTGCCAAAGGGATGGGGAATAGGTCCCCCATCTGTATGTTTTTGGCAGACAGGACTGAACCGGATGGCAGTAGGTGTCCTCTTGCATAGAAGAGACTGGAGGGTCCAATTAGGGCTGCCTGAAAAACTGACAGGCGGACTTGATCGGATCACCCGTGTGAGAGGGGCCTAAGTTAGATAGATTGATGGATTAATTAGAACAGAATTTTCCTTCCTTAGATAATCCAAAACTTAATGACATGGTTATGATATGGCTTAATGGTATCAGTTTTTAATAAAGATATACTTTGGATGACTGTAATTACAAAGATCCGCCATCGTCACAGCTGACAATGAACTAAAGTTGAAGTAACCATTTGTTGCCTTTCTCATGATAGTCAGACAGAATGTTGTAAGTGGTGTTAAGGATCATTCTACATACCCGGAGCTGGGACATCTCTGCGCACAGGAAGATTCACCACACGTGTCTTGGTATCCTTGTTGATGGCCACATAGGCTGTGAGAGAGGAGACAACACCAGACTGAAGACTGGTCTCCAAGATCATCTTCTTGACTTCTTCAGACTTTGACTTTGTTTCTTGTTCCAGTTCAGAGATCAGAGTTTTGGCTGCCAGTCTGTGGATGGTGGGCCTGGAACATAGACAGTGCATGAGAAAACCAGGACTATGGCAGTCTGTGGATGGTGGTTGAGGGAAAATACAGTACATGAGAACATCAGAGATCTGACAGTCTGTTGATGGTGGGCCTGAAAGAATATAAACAGTGCAAAAGGAGATCTGAGCTCTACCTATATGTGGATGGTAGACCTAAAAAAGACAGACAGTACATCAGGATGCCAGAGCTCCACCAGTGTGTGGATGGGTCGGTGTGAAAGGCTAAATACTGCACAAGAAGACCAGAGCTCTGCCAATTTGTGGATAATGGGCCTAAAAGAAGATAGGGACTTCCGGTTCCGGCGCTCCATGGCTTAACCGCACGTCAGAGCAGCTCCCGCAGTGAAGCCCTAAATCCAGCCTAAAAAGCCTGCACAGACCCCCTGATTCCACCCCCCTACCGTAAACCGGAGACACCCCTGAGAGCAACATGGAACGTTACCTTGACAAAGGACCATTCCGTCAGACCCAGACACAGAGGACGCTGGAGGACGTAGATCTGGCTGCGCTGCCTGTCATGGCGGCGCTTCCGGTCCTGGACACGGGAGAAACCGCTCCCCCAGCTGCACTCAGGCAAGATGAACATGCCACAGAGCTTATAGCACAAGCGGTGGCGGCTCTCCTGATCCCTATGATCACGGCATCCGTAGAAAGAGCAGTCCAGGCAGGGATGGCACAGATCCATAGGGATCTCAAAGAACATGCGGCCAGGCTACAAGAGGCCGAACAACGTATAGCACATGTGGAGGAAGAATTATATCAGACGCAGGAATCTGATACTGCCCAGGATAAACAAATTGCGCTCATCATTGAAAAACTCGAGGACCTCGAGAATAGGTCCAGGAGGAGCAACCTCCGATTTATTGGGGTTCCCGAATCCCTTTCATCTGGGGAACTCTCAATCTTCTGTGCGGTTAAAATCCCGGAAGCCTTAGGCCTCAAAAGCCCTTTCCAGGTAGAACGAGCACATAGGCTGGGCACCCCAGCACCCGAACGCCCCGCACCACGGCCGATAATCGCCAAATATTTGAACTATGCTAACAAACATGCCATCCTGCAAAAATTCCAGCAATCAAAAGCCCTAATAATTGATAGCGCAAAGATCTTAATTTTCACTGATTATTCAGTGGAAGTGGCAAAAAAGAGGAAATCGTTCAAAAACATATGCTCGGAACTTTTCAAAAGAAATTTAAAATTCACCCTGGCATTCCCAGCAACCCTCAGAGTTAAGGCACCTAACGGTGAGCAATTAACCTTCCATACCCCCTCAGACGCCGACCACTTTCTACGCTCACTGGACCCCACTTCATATGCAGCGGCAGCCTCCAGGGAACAAGGTCTCTCTCGCCCCCTGGACCAAAGAAGCCCTAGAAAGGACTCTGCAAAAAGGCTCAAAACGCACGGAGTGAACCGCATGGAGCTCTCATGATAAAGTCGCTCTAAATCAGCAACAGGAACAGCTCTTCAAATCGCCGCTTGCTCAGATGAGTATCTCAACACTATACAAACTCTCTAAACTTAAAGGCCTGGAACGGCCATATAGTTAATATGTCTGTTTAAACTAGACCTCTGACTCCATAGGTATAAGAATTGTTATGTTCCTCCCTCCCTTTAGCTCGGCTGAAGTGAGACAGGAAAGCCTATTAAGGCGTTACTGTTGTATTATCTGTCACTCTCTCCACATGGGCTGCCTCCTTTATTAAACCATATTACACCATATTCAACCCTCACAGGGGACTAAATATCAAACTATCACTTAGCCTTCTATGGGGTCTTTATTCTATACCCCTTCGGGCTTTACATTTGGGAGCTGCGGTTCCTGTGGTGACACCATGTGGAAGAAAGTGAAGTCAATGATTGACTTTTTATTGGACATTCATTTTGTTTTTCACCTAATTCCTCCCCCTACTCCCCCCGGTGTGCTGCATGTCCCCCCTACCAATGGTGCAAGTAACTGGTTAACTTACAACCATTATAGCCCACCCATTATAACAAGGGTTCTCTCACAGAGGGAAATCATATGTAATACCCACCTTACGACTCACAAGCTCTATAAATTCTGCTTAAAACCTTCACCTATGTCAACTCTATGAGAATTGTCTCATGGAATATAAAGGGGCTTAGATTCCCCACACAAGCGCATGAAAATCTTGAGACACCTGCAACGTCTAAAAACTGACCTAGCTTTACTACAGGAATCCCATCTCACATCCCAAGACTTCCATCGCATGCGCAAACTATGGGTTCTCATTCTGATCCATAAACGCTTTAAAGGGATGATCATCTCCACAGACAGCCACGATACACGTCAAACAGGGGCACAGGGATCTAAATGTCACCTGTGTATACGCACCAAATAGCCCAGGGCCCCAGTTGTGGATCTCTCCACTCACCTATTAAAGCACCCCCACATACCCCACATAGTAGGGGGCGATTTTAACTCTCTCATGCATCTCATGGAAGACAAATCCCACCCCAATTCTCGTTCTGTCTCAAATGCTACCCACAACGCACAATCCCTCTCCTTGCTCCTCAAAGGATGGAGAGTGGACCGCGCTGGAACAAGATCCCTCGTTTGGGGATGTCATCTGTGGGGAGGTATGGGTGGATCCCCAGCTCCCAGTGCCTCTATGGGGCGTGATCGGGATACTTCGGTGGTGGGCCCTCTTGTGGGGCCTGGGCTGCTACCACTGTGACCGACTGAGTGCGTTGATTCACATTCAGGATCATATATTGAATGGGAAAGGAGCACCCAAGACAAGGATGTAAAAGCTGCAAAAGTTAATTTTATTTGATATGAAGAACGGTAAAAGGTGCCAACGCGTTTCGGGGGTCAAATACCATCCCCCTTCCTCAGGGCTGTTAATCAATCGATTGAAAGGTCCGGCTGTTGTTCCGTTTAGAGTGGAGATCTGTTATGTGCTCAAACCGGAATGCGTTTCGGGGGTCAAATACCATCCCCCTTCCTCAGGGCTATTGGAGACAAAGACAAAATAATATATATACACAACATTGTCACATAAGAAATTCAAATAATACAAACTATATATACATGCATTCATAAGATTTGTATTAAAAATTGAACAATAATTGATCCGTTATTACTTAATAAAACGTTTGTAAAAAAAAAAAAAAAATTATGTAATTGAACAAGGTGAATAAAATATAATATATAGGAATTTCTTTCTGTTTTTCATATTATTCTTTTTTTTATTCCAAAAAGCAAAAGTCTTACTTGAAAAAAGGAAAATTAGGTAAATTGAGGTTAAAACAAGATTAAAATAAAATTAAAAGTCTAAATATTAAACTACTTCTTTATGAGCAAAGATAACAGTGTGATGATATTACTGCTGTACAGCTTGACTGACCTGTTAATCAATCGATTGAAAGGTCTGGGTATTATTCCATTTAGAGTGGAGATCTGTAGGGAAAAAAAAGATCTGTACTCCCGGGACCGGCTGATGGGGATGGATGGCGGTGAGGATCGCCAGCATGAGCTGCAGAGCAGCTGTCATCTAGCTGGCATGTAGCCAGGGATCGGGATGTGCAGAGCGCCGGGGTCCATGGAACAAGCACTCCGCTGGAAGCCGAAGCGGCGCAGCTGTCTGTTCTTAGACAGTGCGCCTGCTTCATGCCAGAGGGAGTGGATCGTCGGGCAGGCGGGAGACCCGCCGACTAGCGGCACAGTGGGTCCGAGTGCCTGTCTCATGGAGGGAACCCGTCACCACTACTAACTTTTTAAAAAAGTGGATAGCAACAGCTA
>BLSH010255933.1:42777-65006 GCA_018402905.1 Glandirana rugosa
AGTCCCCTTATTTACTTTGACCCTACCCTAACCTCTTTGATGACATCCCGGCTCCATCCATTTCCCTGATCCCATCCCAACTCCATCCATTCCCCCCGATTCCATCCCATCTCCATGCATTTCTCCAATCCCATCCCAGTTTCATTTATTCCCCTGATCCCATCCCAACTTCATCCATTCCCCTAATCCCATCTCAACTCCATCCATTCCCCCGATCCCATTCTGGCTTCACCAATCCCCAAATCCCATCCCTGCTTCATTTATTCCCTTGATCCCATCCTGGCTCCATCCATCCCCCAATCCTATCACAACTCCATTCATTCCCCGATTCCATCCCATCTGCATTCATTCCTCCAATCCCATCCCAGCTCCATTTATTCCCCCGATCCCATCCCAACTTCATCCATTACCCCGATCCCATCCAAACTCCATCCTTTCCCCCCCGATCCCATCCCGGCTCCACCCATTCCCCTGATCCCATCCCGGCTCCATCCATTCCCCCGATCCCATCTCAACTCCATCCATTCCCCCGATCCCATCCCAGCTCCATCCATTGCCCCCATCCCAACTCCATCCATTCCCCCGATCCCATCCCGGCTCCATCCATTCCCCCGATCCCATCCCAGCTCCATCCATTTCACCAATCCCATTCTGGCTCCATCCACCCCCCTCGATCCTATCTCAGCTCCACCCTTCCCTCTGATCCTACCCCAGCTCCATCCTCCCCACCCCCCTCACCCTCTTCCCCATGCCTCCCTCCTCTGCAAGTTTCCATACAAATAAATGATCACAGACGTCAGATCAGCCGTGTTGTGGCAGAGTGGTGTGCTGTTCCCCGCCTCTTCCTCTGTTTACAGGAAAACACAGGAGGAGTGACGGGTTCAGTGCACTCTCTGCTCTGCACTGTGTGACTGTCAGAGGCAGCGGGGAGAGATGCCGGCTGCATTGCAAACTGTAGCTCGTGGCATGCAGAGGAACCAAGATGCCCCGCACATGCTGCGGGCGTTCAGGGACTCAACCCTGATTCGCCAGGACCCCGGGACATTTATCAATTTCCTGGACAGTTTCATAGCTTGTTATAAAATTTTGAAAATCTGTAATTTTTCTCCTTCATTGATGTACACTGATGAGGCTGCACTGACGGGCACTGATATTCTCCACTGATAGGCACTGGTGGGCACTGATGGGGCGGCACTGGTGGCACTGATAGGTGGCATTGATGGGTGGCACTGATAGGTGGTACGGGTGGTGGCACTGATGGGTATTGATTGGCACTGATGGGTGGCACTGAAGGGCACGGTTAGGTGGCACTGAAGGGCACTAATGGGTGGCATTGATAAGTGACACTGATGGGAACTAGTGGGAGGCACTAATGGGCACTGGTAGGAGACATTGATTGGCAGCACTGACAGGTGGTACCAATGATGAGGCACTGATGGACACTGGTTGGCAGCACTGATGGGCATTGATAGGCAGCACAGCAGGGCACTGGTAGGCAGCACTGATGCGCACCGGTAGTGGCACTGGTAGGTGGCGCTGAGGGGCACTGCATAGCAGCAGTTTCTCTCTGTGTTCAGGACCAATGTCCCTGTGCCTTTCGCCGGTGATAGGCTTTTTTTTCCCCTCACACTGTCAATGTGAGGGGAAAAAAAGCTGATTACCGATCTTTTGTTTACATCACGTTATCAGCTGTCATTGGTTGACAGCTGATCACGTGGTAAGGGGCCGGGAACGGCCCCTTACACCGATCTGTGATCGGCTGAGTCTCATTGACTCGGTGATCACAGAGTGCGTCACGCGGTCCGCAGGGAGCGCGCAGGCAGCTCGTGCATGGGAGGACATCTATTGACGGCCTCCCAGAAATTCAGGTCTGCTGTAGCCATCATTCGGCTATACCGCAGACAGGAAGTGGTTAAGCCTCTTTCACAGCTGTTTCTTTTTCAGTTAATGACTGTGTATCAACCTACATATGATATTGATGATCATTAGCACCTGCTTAGTAGAATTAGGTCATCATACACCTGACTCTAATCCTACAAAATCCTTGACTTTGTGAAAGTGTGTCAAGTGTACAAACTGATGTTGGTTTGAAGCCAAAGAGTAGTCACACTAAATATTGATTTGATTGAGATTTTTCTTCTGTTCGGTCACTTTGCATCTTGTAAATTGCAAATTGTAATATAAACTATATATATATATATATACAGTATCTCACAAAAGTGAGTACACCCCTCACATTTTAGTAAATGTTTTATTCTATCTTTTCATGTGACAACACTGAAGAAATGACACTTTGCTACAATGTAAAGTAGTGAGTGCACAGCTTGTATAACAGTGTAAATTTGCTGTCCCCTCAACACACAGCCATTAATGTCTAAACCGCTGGCAACAAAAGTGAGTACACCCCTAAGTGAAAATGTCCAAATTGGGCCCAAAGTGTCAATATTTTGTGTGGCCACCATTATTTTCCAGCACTGCCTTAACCCCCTCAGGCATGGAGGTCACCAGAGCTTCACAGGTTGCCACTGGAGTCCTCTTCCCCTCCTCCATGACGACATCACAGAGCTGGTGGATGTTAGAGACCTTGCGCTCCTCCACCTTCCGTTTGAGGATGCCCCACAGATGCTCAATAGGGTTCAGGTCTGGAGAAATGCTTGGCCAGTCCATCACCTTTACCCTCAGCTTCTTTAGCAAGGTAGCAGTGGTCTTTGAGGTGTGTTTGGGGTCGTTATGTTGGAATACTGCCCTGCGGCCCAGTCTCCGAAGGGAGGGGATCATGCTCTGCTTCAGTATGTCACATTACATGTTGGCATCCATGGTTCCCCCAATTAACTGTAGCTCCCCAGTGCTACATAAATGTCATTGGCAGTGAAGGGATTAACCTGCAGGGGGCAGTGAATGGGGTTAACTGTGTTCCACAAGCATATTCTAACTGTATGGGGGTTCGGCTGGGAGGGGCATAAGAGATCTAGCACAGGGGCATAAGAGATCTAACTGATCCAGAGTACAGGGATCAGTAGATCTCTGACATGCCGCCTGTCAGAATGGGAAACCGCTGTGTTTACATCAGCAGTTCCCCTTTCTGGCTCTGTCATAGGGCATCGCGAGTCGCTGGCGCACATCGCGTCCACCCGACCCATGGCCCCACTCAGGGAGTGTGCGGTGGGCATGAGCGTGCGCCGCCAGCAGCACGCACTCACCCCCTAGCCGCCGTACACTAAAGTGATGACTATAAGCGTAGATTCTCGGGGCACGCTGTCGCCGCTTATAGTCGTACGGCGGTCGGTAAGTGGTTAAGGCGATTCGGAAGCGCTGCCCATTTATTTCAATGGGCAGGGGCATTTTGGGAGTGCTTTTTCTAAGGTCCCACAAGCGCACTGCCCCAGTGTGAAAGCACACACTGTAAAGAATGGGAGGCAGTTTTCAGTCGCCTTTTAGAGGCTATATCTAGCGCTAAAACGCCTGAAAACTGCCTCAGTGTGTAAGGGGTCTTAATCTATCCCATAGTTTGTAGATGCTATAACTTTTGTGCAAACCAATCAATATTCGCGTTTTGGTATTTTTTTTTTTTACCAAATGTATGTAGCAGAATAGATATTGGCCTACATTGATGAAGAAATTTGTTTTTTTACATTTTTTATTGGATATGTTTTATAGCAGAAAGTAAGAAATATTGTTTTTTTTTTCAAAATTGTTGCTCTTTTTTTTGTTTATAGTGCAAAAAAGAAAAACCGCACAGGGCATTAAATACCACCAAAAGAAAGCTCTATTTGTGAGAAACAAAGGACATCCATTTTATTTGGGTACAGCGTCGCACGACCGCACAATTGTCAGTTAAAGTAACACAGTGCCGTATCGCATAAAATAGGATTTTTTGACCTACCGTAAAATCCTTTTCTCTGAGTTAATTGACAGACACAGCAATCCATATTTCTTGACCAGTGGGTTATATTGCCCTCTACTAGAGTAGGACTAGGCATAAAAGAAAAAAAAAGACTACGCCTATGGGCAGTCCTAGGTGCTATACACCCCCCTCTCTGCTATAGGCCTTCAGTTTAGTAACAAGCAGTATCATAAGCATCAAAAACTCCTAAGAGGGGTGGGTGCTGTGTCTGTCAGTGAACTCAGAGAAAAGGATTTTATGGTAAGTCAAAAAATCCTTTTTTCTCTATCGTTCATTGACAGACACAGCGATCCATATTTCTTGACCAGTGGGACGTCCCAAAGCAGTGTCAATCATGAGGGGTGGGATAATGAAGAGAAAACTGCAAGCTAACACAAGAGCAACTAGGTAACAGGAGCTCAACACAGAGCAACTGGAGCCCACCAGAACAATACGCCACATGCAATTTGTAGAACGTTGTGAAAGTGTACACCTACTACCAGGAGGCCATCAGTCAATTGTTGCAACCGACACCTGATGACAGAAGACCCAAGAAACACTAAGCACCCGAGTAGAGTGCGCTGTAACGGGGGAAAAAAAAAAGGGGAACCTGAATAGGTCAGAGTCCTTATCTGTCTGAGGCATCCAGAAATGATCACAGCAAAACAGAGAGCCCCATACTCGGTCCGACCGCATCAAGAACCATGAGTCTAACCCTCTGACAAGTCTCAGGGGCTGGCAAAAACACCCGATCACCCCAGAACAGAGAGAGGAACACAATGTCCTTATTCAAAAGGAAAACACCTAACGCCTGTGGTTGACCCCTACCTGAACTGTTGGGTGGACGAGGGACTCCCTTTAGTGGTTCCTGGACCCCCCTCTCTGCTGATATATATATTTATATCCCATGCCCCCCCTCCTTGATACGGGGGGGCAGGGTAGCCATCAGAAATTTTGGGACCCCTTACACAGCTTTAGACCTGGGCCCCCCCATCTGACCACCAACATTCCTTAGGGCCCGCCCACTGGCCATCCCACCGCATCCGCCCACTGGCCATCCCACACAATGTTGCTATATTTCTTTTAAGTGTGACAGGGTGTACAATTCCTATTGCAACATGTGTAGTGGGGTGCAGTTGTGGGGTGGTAAAAAACAGGGCTCATCTATAGGGATTTTACATCCCCCAAACTGGAAATGTAAACAAATTCTTAGTGGCCTGAGCCCCCTATCATAGTTGCCTTTTAGGGGATGTCGTGGGAGAAGAACAGAGAGGGATGCTGTACAACAAGGACAGAGGGAGATGCCGGGGACAGAAAGGGATGCAGTACGAAGAGGACAGAGAGATGATGGGGACAGAGAGTGACACTGTGCAGACAGGGCCGAAGAAGGACGATGTGGGTGGGGGCGCAATCAGAGAGAGACGCTGTGGGGGGAGCAGGGGGAGGACACAGGGGGACACTGTGGGGGGGGCTAGGAGGACACCGTGGGGTGGGGGAGGGGAGCACACAGGGGGGCACCGTGGGTGGAGCAAGGGAGGACACTGTGGGGGGGGGTGGAGGACACAGGGGGACACCGGGGGAGACCAGGAGAGTATCATAGGGCCTCCTGTAATCCTGTTGGAGCCCCCTACATCTGTACTGTACTATCCCCCCCCTCTCCATGCTGGCGCTGGTGTTTAGGTATCCCAAACTTGGACCAGTTGTTGCCCAGGGGGTCCTCTCTATGTGACCCAAGTTTGGTATTTTTATTGGCTATAGTTCGGGAGAACGGTGTCCCCAAACCGGGTGTCCCCCTCTCTCCCATAGACTCCAATGTTAAGTCCGAAATTCTTCCAACAATTGCCGGTCAATGGCTGGTCATTTTGGGGGCCCGGTATGGCCGCACAATAGGTGCTGGAGGCCCCTCTCCATGTGAGCCAAGTTTAGTATTTTTATCGGCTATAGTTATGGAAAACGGTGTCCCCAAACTGGATGTCCCCCTTCCATAGACTCCAATGTTAAATACAGCTAAAGTCTTTGTTGTAAGGGCCCCTTGAGACAATGGGGCCCCTTACAACAGTACTGCCTGTACCCCCCTGATGGCGGCCCCGCAGGGGGACATTGTGAACATACAGTACTGTGATATGCTTTTTTGGACAATCTGATGCCATAATGGTTATATTTCTCCCTATCCTTCCTTTATCCTTTATACCCTCTCTTGAGCAACTGAAATGATACAAAGTACATATTTGTGGTTTAAGTTCCCCATAGTGGAACAACTTTATGTCTGTATTGTAATGCAGATTTGTTCAATAAACATTTTCTGTTAAAAAAAAAAAAGGAAATCACCAAGGCCAGATCCCACTGCGGTAGAAGAGACCACACCAGTGGAGACAGACTTCAAGCCCCTGAACCAAGGTATGCACCAAAGAATGGGAGGGGGGACAATATTGGAACCACCGAGCAGGACGAAAGTGTCACATCCGGTGGTAGCTTTCCCTAGAGTGAGACTCCTCAGTCTCCAGCAGTGCCAGAACAACAGCACCTGGCTATCATAGCCAGGTTGTCAATACAAAACCATTGTCTGTAAGCAAGAAGGAAGAACGGCCATAGGGACAGCAGATCTTCCTCGAAAGATAGTCCCCAAGGGACATAAACAACCAGGCATACCAGGTCAGCTTACCCATACCGACAGAATCATCCGGCAACAACAGAGTAACCGGATTCCCTGCGGCCATGATCCAGTGCAAAGGTCACAGCCAAAGCTGGTGAAGAGGAGGAGCCTAGACCAAACGATACTGGCCCCACAGACCACCAGAACATGTGAAAAGCCTACCAGAAGATCCCATGACCGAGCCCAAGCTCTCGGTCCCTGTCTATTGAGCCAGTATGCACAAGGTGCCCATAGAAAACCCATCCGAAGAAACACGGCTCAGTGAAAGACCCACCAGTGGTCCCACGCTAGCCACCTGAGACATCCACTTGCCAGAATTCAATCCCGGGAAACGTACGTAGGATAGGTCTGTACAGGTGTCACGTACCTGATCCTGAAGCCGAAATGCCGAGAGGGACCCCCTTGCGGCTTAACGCAGTATACCTCTGAAGGTGACACAGGAGGTATGGTGTGTAGAGAAGCACGGGCTACCAACTGCGGGCGTAGACTTGACCTGAAGTACAGGAACAGCAGTAAACTCTGGGCTGAGGCGTTTGTCAGTGCTGTAGGTGGAGCTGGTAACTGGAATAGGGTGGTCAGAAGGACGAGCCGGGGTCATACACAGGAGGTCAGCAGGATGCGAAGAGCAGGCAGGAGGTAAATCACAAAAGAGCAGAATCCGGGAGGCAAGCCAGGGGTGAACACAGGAGAACAGTAGCAAGGCCCGTAAGCAAACCAATAGGTCATGCACAGTAGATCCAAGAGAGGCAAAGTCCGTGGGCAGGCCGAAGTTCAAGACACTGGAGAAGGCAAGCCGTAGTCGGGGACAAGCCGGGATTAGGAGCCAAGGGAGCAGAGCAGAAGCAGGTCCAAAGAGCAAGCCGGGTCACAACAGGAATCACAGGAACAAAGTACTGGTACAGGTGCAGAAGACGATCCAGCGATTTTCTGCAGTCAGGGGTTGCCTTAAATAGGGTGGCCTCGGTGCTCATTGGGCGCACCGTGCGCCCCGATTGCATCTGCGTGTGCCCCATCCCGTACTGTTGCGAATGCGCACCGGCGTACGATGGTTCCGATTGCCACGAACGTTTCACTTTCTATTGGAACGAATGTTCGGAACTTCATTGCTACTTCTCTGACAATGCCCATACTGGCCCATTTTTCTGGGTACTTGTTCTGGAAGGCTTGAACCAAGGGCGGTGCGTGTACATTACTAGCAGGTTCCCAGGAATTGTCTTCCTGTAGGTATCCCTTCCATTTGACCAGATATTGCACTTGTCTGCCTCTCTTTCTACAGTCCAGGATGGTTTCCACCTTAAATTCAGTTTCAACCATGATAGGAGGTGGTGGTACTTCCTCTCTTCCCGAAAAAGTGCTAGGCACTGCGGGCTTTAGTAGGGACACATGGAACACTGGATGGATCTTGTAAGAACTGGGGAGAGCTAGTTCAAAGGCTACAGGGTTTATCATCCTCTTGATTTCAAAGGGCCCAATGAATCTAGGTACCAGCTTCCGGGAAGGACAGGTAAGTCGAAGATAACCAAACTTTGTCCCCTACTTTGAATGCTGGAGAATCCTTCCCCTATCATGAAATGTCTTGTGCTTCCTTCATGGCCTCCTGGAGACGCAGATAGTTAGACTGGAGAAAATTAATCCGGTCCTGAACTGCAGGGACTGATGCCTCTGGTATGGCATTGGGCAAAAAGGAGGGATGGAACCCATAATTTGCCCAAAAAGGTGATTGATTAGTGGCAGAGTGAATGGAACTGTTGTATGCAAATTCCACACATGGAAGGAGTGAGGCCCAGTCGTCCTGTGAGCAAGTGCAGAAACATTGCAGATATTGTTTCACTGTTTGATTGGTCCTCTCTGTTCTCTGCGGGTGGTAAGCTGATGAGAGGCATACTTTGATGGATGGGGATTTGCAGAGATCTTTCCAGAACTTAGAAGTAAACTGAACACCTCTATCGGACACAATGTCGTTTGGTACTCCATGCAGCCTGACAATTTCCTTGTAAAAGATCTTTGCTGTTTCAGAGGCCGTAGGAGTACCAACCATAGATAAAAAGTGGGCCATCTTGGAAAGGCAATCCACCACCACCAAGATGGTAGTGAATCCCTGTGAGGGAGGGGGGGGGGGGGGGTAGATCAACAATAATGTCCATTGAGACCTTCTTCCACGGTTGCTCAGGGATAGGCAAGGGTCTCAACAACCCCCAGGACTTGGTGTTGGAGCCCTTGTTTCGTTGGCACACTGTACAAGAGCTGATATAGTTCTTACAGTCCTGTTTCCAATTAGGCCACCAGAAGGAGCGCTGAATAATCTCCGAGGTCTTTAGCACCCCAAAATGTCCAGCAAGCTTGTGATCATGAAATGTCCTCAAGCTCTGCAGTCTTATTGGCTGAGGGACAAATATCTTGTCCTTGGCCCATAATAACCCTTCTCTCCTTGTCAGCTTGGACACCTCTGGCTCTGAGCACTGGCTGCAAGCTTGCCGGATAGCTGACATCACAACGGGCTGGATGAGGAAAACATTTTGTGCTGTCAGGATGGTCCCAGGTTCAGAAGCCTCAGGGGTGTCAGGGAACATCCGGGACAAGGCATCAGCTTTCCCATTCTTGGAGCCTGGCCTGTAGGAGATGTGGAAGTTGAACCTAGAGAAGAAGAGGGCCCATCTGGCTTGCCAGGGTCTTAGCCATTTTGCAGTTCTAAGATACTCCAAGTTCTTGTGGTCTGTAAAGATCATGATAGGATGGGCCGCTCCTTCCAAAAGGTATCTCCATTCCTCCAAGGCAAATTTAATGTCCAAAAGTTCTTGTCTCCAACATCATAATTCCTCTCCGGAGGGGTCATCTTCCGGGAGGCGAAGGCTATGGGGTGCAGAAGAGCTTTAGGTCCTTGACATTGGGATAGCACTGCACCAGTCGCTATTTCTGAGGCGTCCACTTCAAACACATAAGGTAGCGCTGGATCAGGGTGCTGGAGCACTGGTGCTGAGATGAATAGGGCTTTAAGTTTGTCAAAAGTGATCTGGGCTTCAGGAGACCACTGGAACCGGATCTGTTGTCGAGTCAACTGTGTGATGGGTGCAATGATGGCAGAGAACCCCTTCACGAATCTCCGGTAGAAGTTGGCAAATCCAATGAATCGCTGAACCCCCTTTTTGTCAGAAGTTGCCAGTCCAGGATTGCCTTCACTTTCTGGGGGTCCATTGAAATACCCCCAGTGGAGATGACCAGACCCAGGAACTGGATAGAGGTCTTTGCAAAGTAACACTTCTCTGCCTTGACATACAGTCCATGTTTCCTAAGGGTGGCAAGCACTTTTTTGACATGAGTGCGGTGAAGTTCCAAGGTGGTGGAGAAAATCAAATTGTCGTCAAGGTAGACGATCACAAAGTTGTCCAGAAATTCCCAAAAAATGTCATTAATCAAATGTTGAAAGGTTGCGGGTGCATTACATAGTCCAAATGGCATGACCAGGTACTCATAGTGCTCAAAGCGAGTTCTGAAGGCTGTCTTCCACTCATCTCCTTCACGGATCCGAACGAGATTGTAGGCCCCTCGTAGATCCAATTTAGTAGAGATTTGAGCGGTCCAGAACCTTTGGAAGAGTTCCGGGATGAGTGGAAGGGGATAGCGGTTCTTCACTGTGATTTTATTAAGTTCCCTATAGTCCACACAGGGCCAGAGAGTGCCATCCTTCTCCACAAAGAAGATACCGGCCCCTGCCGGAGATGAGGAAGGACGAATAAACCCTTTCTCCAGATTTTCGTTAATGCATCTCCGCAGGGCCTCCAGTTCCATTTCAGATAAGGGGAATATTCGTCGAAATGGGATGTCTGCCCTGGGTAACAGTTCAATCGGGCAGTCATAAGGCCGATGGGGTGGTAATGTGTCAGCTCCTCGTTTATCAAAAACGTCCATGAATTCTTGGTACTCCGCAGGAACCTCTGGGTGTGTGCTGGACTGAATGGTTAGACAAGTGGCAGGTTTCCTGGGAGCATGAACAAAGCAATGCTGAGAGCAGTAAGTGGAGGAAAATAAGATTTCTTTATTGGACTAGTTTATTTGAGGGTCATGGGCCTGTAGCCAAGAAAGTCCCAGAATTACAGGAAGCATGGCTTATGATATCAAAGCGTAGAAATTCTTGATGACCCGAGTCCGTGGTGGTGAAGATGGGGCTGGTTACTTGTGTGACAGGTCCTGAGCAGGGTAAAGAACCGTCAGAGAGGCGGACCTGGAGACTTTGCTGCATGTGGTGAAGGGAAATGGGGAGTCTTCATGCCAACGTACAGTCCAGGAAGCAGCTGCAAGCTCCGGAATCAATAATCGCCAGAAGCCGGACCCCCTCTCCCTCCACCTGCAGGATGACAGGAAGGACAAGGTGAGACAAGGAAGGACCAGCAACGTGAAAGTTCATTACATGACGTGGGGGAGACTTACTAGGGCTCACTGGGCAGCGGAGCAAGTAGTGACCGACAGCCCCGCAGTAAAGGCACAGGTTGGCCCGTCGGCAACATTGCTTTTCTTCCAGGGTGAGTGGAGAGCGGATCAATCCCAGCTGCATTCGTTCACCTTCAGATGCTGCTGCGGGTGTAGCTGGACCAGGAGCGGGTGGATGGGCAGAGATGACCTTGGGAAGCATCCAAGTGGGTGGAGAGGTGCGTAGTTGTTCGGACCGTTGCTCCCGCAGGTGTCTAACCAGTTTGATGGACAGCTGGATCAGGCCTTCCAAGGTAGTGGGAGTTTCAACTCTGGTCAGCTTATATTTAAGAGTCTCTGAGAGCCCCTGCCAGAATTGATATTTAAGAGCGGCCTCATTCCACCCGGTATCTGTAAATCCATCTCCGGAAGTCCACTGTGTAATCTTCAACAGGGCGTTTGCCCTGGAGCAGGGTATGCAAGGCCACCTCAGCGGTGGTGGTATGCTGGGGGTCATCATATAGCTGTGTCATAGCCTCAAAGAAAGTATCAACAGAGTCCAGTGAGAGGATTTTCAGAGGTAACAGTCATGTGATGGAGGCGTCCTTCTAACTGGAAGTTCCCCTCTTGTAGCCGCTGGACCGCTTGGGTCAAGGCCGTAACTTGCTGACATAGGGCCTCTAGCGGAGAGCCACCTCTGTCGGGTTCTGACATGGCTGGATCGTACTGTCACGTACCTGATCCTGAAGCCGAAATGCCGAGAGGGACCCCCTAAACGCAGTATACCCCTGAAGGTGACACAGGAGGTATGGTGTGTAGAGAAGCACGGGTTACCAACTGCGGGCATAGACTTGACCCGAAGTACAGGAACATCGCTGGGCTGAGGCGTACGCCAGTGCTGTAGGTGGAGCTGGTAACCGGAACAGGGTGGTCAGAAGGACAAGCCGGGGTCATACACAGGAGGTCAGCAGGATGCGAAGAGCAGGAAGGAGGTAAATCACAGAAAAGCAGAGTCCGGGAGGCAACTCAGGGGTCAACACAGGAGAACAGTAGCAAGGTCCGTAAACAAGCCAATAGGTCATGCACAGGAGATCCAAGAGAGGCAAAGTCCGTGGGCAGGCCATGGTTCAAGACACTGGAGAAGGCAAGCCGTAGTCGGGGACAAGCTGGGATCAGGAGCCAAGGGAGCAGAGCAGAAGCAGATCCAAAGAGCACGCCAGGTTACAACAGGAATCACAAGAACAAAGTACTGGTACAGGTGCAGAAGACTGAAGATGATCCAGCGATTTGCTGCAGTCAGGGGTTGCCTTAAATAGGGTGGCCTCAGTGCTCATTGGGCATGCCGGGCGCCCCCATTGCGCCTGCGTATGCGTCGTCCCGTACTGTTGCGCACCGGCGTACGATCGTTCCGATTGCCACGAACGTTCCGATTTCTATTGGAACGAACGTTCGGAACTTCATTGCTACTTCTCTGACAACAGGAAAACCCCAAAAGCGATCCTCCCACAATCCAGATAAAGTCTGAGCCCTTGCCTCCATACACGGAGAGAAGGGATTTGCTCTGTCAAGGAACCGAAGAAGCCACCAGACCAGGAAACCCTTGGTTTTCTGATCCAGCCTATCCGACCGCCCAAAGACCTTGGTCACTAGTCCCATTACGCCAGGAACTCTGTTAAAGGGAGCTTACATGGAACTATACAATGGAAACACCTCGAAAGTAGGTACCAGTAGACCCAACAACCACAGGCAGGTCCGCAAGGAGCCCCACCTGTTTGACACAGTAGACAAAATGCGGCAAGCAACTCCTGGAGCTTTGTCCAGATATTGAAACACTCTTGCCAGAACTGGTGTCCGAGTCAGGCCCAGATAACCCAGTGCTCCAGAAAGAGCCAGAGCGGACTCCCGGTAATATAGAAGCCAACTGGATTCTGTCAAGGTCAGTATATGAGCTACGTTGCCCCACGGGGCAGTCGAGGACTCGCAGAAAAGTGTCGACCAAGTAGCCCAGGATCGCAACCCCCCCCCCCCGACATAACCAAGGTAATGACGGCGAGACCAAAAAGCAACACCACAAGCCAGTAATTCTCTCCTCCCACAGCAAAATGGAGGGAGTGCTGAGGTCGGGCACATAGTGGAGTGCGAAAGCAGACATTTGAGATATCGAAGAAAGCCAGAAAGGTCCCCAAGCGTAAGGGACGCTATCACCGTGCGGATGGACAAAAGCAGGTCAGAGCCTTGATGTTCAGATCCACCACACCATGTCCTCTAACTTTTGACTGTGATCAGGCCTGAAGAAATAAAACGTTCTGACAGGAACCAGGACAAGCACACCCCGAAGAAACAGGACTTGTACAGCCCCACGAGGAGAACTGCACACGGCCCGGTAACAGACCCTAATGGGAGGGACTAAAAAAAAAAAACATTTTTGAGGAACAAGGCCATAACATTATCTTGTAACTGAACAAGATCAAGACGACCCTTTCATTCCAGATGCGAATGAGGGCGCACCCTCGAGCTGAAGATGCCTTGTCCGCGGGTGATAAAAACCCGCTCTCGGCTTGCCAGACCAGACCCGTCTGGAACCTCCCGAGGAGGGTTTGAAAAGTTTCAAAACCCTGACAGTGGACCCTGAAGAATGAAAGGACTGTGTGCCTCGAAAGGAGGAATGTGTCTCAGAGGAAGCTCCTTTCCTATTTCAGACTGAGGAAGAGATGTACCTTCCCCCTCCGTGAGACACGTAACAATGTCAGCCAGGGTTGCCCTGAAGCGACCATGGACAGTCCGCATACCAACACCCAGGCCACATACAGGTCAAAGCAACACTGTGAAAACAGAGAGCTCAGTAACCAGGGGGACTGCGGTCAAGAGACATAACAGACCAACCACGATCAACACATCCGCAATTCAACACAGACAGTGGCATTCAGCTCCAGACATGTGCGCCGGATCTGTAAAACCGGAGATTCCCCTACCGGCATCACGACAGTCTCATGGCGTTAAGAGACAGGGGAATCCACCACTGGTGGAAACAGTCCACTTCCTAAGGAGGGACCCCCCCCAAGGAGTACCCCACCATGATCCTCCTTTGGATCACAAAGGGGCGCTGTGAACCCTCCCATGCTTCCTGGGCAATTGTTGCCAGATAGGAGGGAAAAGGGAATGCTTTTGCTGCACCAGATGGCCCTGTCCACCACTTCATTGTGGAGGAACCATCCTCACTATGTGAACGAACAGGGAACATGGGCACCAAACCGTAAGGTGGACCACTACTGTGGCCAGATTGCTCAAGGGAACGCCGCCAACGCCCCCGCACAGGGGACACAGGCTGAGACCCCTCTGCAAGTCAGGCCCTCCACACAGGGGGCACCACTGAGGCCCCTCACAGGGAGCACAGGCTGAGGCCCCTCACAGGGGGCATCAGCCACAGGGGACGCCTATCGAAGTCCCGCACAGGGAACGCCAATTGAGGTCCCACATAGGGCCCACCACGAGGCCCCTCACAGAGAGCACTGGCTGATGCCCCAGCCAGGGGACGCCACAGATGTACCGCAGAGGGCACACCACTGAGGTCCCGCAACAGAGGTCCCGTACAGGGGACGCCACTGAGGTCCCATACAGGAAACGCCACTGAGGTCCCAAACAGGGGACACCACTGAGATCCCGCAAAGCGGACACCACTGAGGTCCCTCACAGGGAACCCTCCTGAGGTCCCGCACAGGGGACGCCACTGAGGACCTGCACCGCGGACACCACTGAGGTCCCTCACAGGGGACACCACTGAATGCACAGGGGACGCCACTAAAGTCCTGCACAGGGGACACCAATGAGGTCCCTCACAGGGGACACCACTGAGGTCCTGCATAGGGGACGCAACCGAGGTCCCGTGCAGGGGTCACCCTTGAGGTCCCACACAGGGGACACCCTTGAGGTCCTGCACAGGGGACACCACCGAGGTCCCGCACAGGGGATGCAACTGAGGTCCCACACCGGAGATGCCACAGAGGCCCCGCGCAGGGAATGCCACTGAGGCCCCGCACAGGGGGCACACACTGAGGCCCCCCAGGGCGCCACCCAAGGTCCCGCACATGGAAAGCCGAGCCGGGTCCCGCACATGGGACATCCATGGGGAACTCACTCAAAGGACCCCCCAGAAGGGGGTCGCCCCTCTGCCAGGGGGCGACCGTGGGGCCTAGTATGCCTGAAACCGACCCTAGCAGGGCGCAGCCTAGTAGGCCGCAAAAGCCGTGGCCTAAATTTTCCACCACTGAGGTCCCTCACAGGGGACACCACTGAGATCCTTCACAGTGGACGCAACCGAGGTCCCGCACAGGGGACACAACTGAGGTCCCGCTCAGGGGACACCCTTGAGGTCCCGCCCCAGGGCCCCCCACTTGGCCCTTGGTTTGTAGGCCGCAAAGCCGCGGTCTAAATTAGCGGGTGGCCACAGGTGGGGCCACAAACGTGGCCTTCTGGGCACCCGTCCCCCCCAGCCCCAACTAGGGCAGCAGATGACCATGGAGGTACCCGATCCCCCGTAACAACCCCTAGGGTGGGAGGGGGTGGGAAAGGAGCCCAACCAGGCCCCTAGGCCAGAAGCCTGGGCCTCACCCAGGAACAGCGGGGGGGGGAGGTGAACCCCAGAGGGATCGGCCACACCAGGGAGTACCCGCACCCCACACTCCTCCAGGGAAGGAGAGGTGGGGGCCCCCTACTCCCTGATCCAGCAGAAACCACGTGGGTACGCTCCCAGACCGATCCTCCTCACCCCTCAGTGGGGGGGGGGGCTGACGGCCATGAGGAATGCTGCGATTCAAGGCCTAGGCCTGGTCGTATGCGACCTCACGAGACGTTCAACTCGCAGGGCCAGCCCCAGTCCAGTGGGGCTATGTCGCACCTGACCGAATGCGGAGCTGTGGTCTGCACGCGCTTGCTGGCCAGACTGGAAAGACCCTCTGGCCCTATAGTGACCAGTCCGTCACCCAGTCTGGCAGTTGATTGTAGATCTCACTGGAAAAAAATCCAGGAAAAAAGAAATAGCATAAAAAAATGTTCCTAGGACTAGAGATCCCAGCAGGGAGCCACGTCCTTACTCCTGACTAGGCAGAAAAAAACTGAAGGCCTATAGCAGAGAGGGGAGTGTATATCACCTAGGACTGCCCATAGGCGTAGTCTTTTTTTCTTTTCTGCCTAGTCCTACTCCTGTAGAGGGCGATATAACCCACTGGTCAAGAAATATGGATCGCTGTGTCTGTCAATGAACGATAGAGAAAGTGGCCTAGTTAGGAAGGGGGGTAATTCTTCAGAAGCTGAAGTAGTAAATAACAAACATGGTATACTTACCTCCTCTTCAGTTGGTTTTGCACAGAGCAGCCCGGATCCTTCTCCTCTCTGGTCCCTCACTGGTGCTCCTGGCCCCTTCCTCCTGTCAGGTGCCCCCACAGTAAGCAGCTTGCTGTGGGGGCACCGAAGCAGGCTTTCTCCTGAGCTGCAGCTCTGCGTGTCCATTCACACATGGCTTTGCCTCGCCCCCTCCATATCCTGATTGGCTCACTGGCTGTGACTGATGATTGATTAATGGACATCGCTGGATCAAGATGGGGCTCAGGTAAGTATTTGGGGGGCTGCTGCAAACAAAAGGGTTTTTTTACCTTCATGCATAGAATACATGAAGGTATAAGACTTGGTGCCTTTACAACCACTTTAAGCTTTCAAATTGTCTGTTTTATGAGATTTACATTTATTTTGTGTTCATGAAGCATACACTGCATTGATAGGTCTCATGTATTCTCTTACCTTGGGTTGCATGCGGTCTTTGCCAGTGATAAACTCAAAGGTTCCATTTCCTGCCCGGGCCATGCCTTTAATGAGGGATGTGGAGGCGCCTTCACCGATCCCAAATGTAAAACACCTGCAAAGGGAGGACAAGTCTTAATAAGTCCCTGCTCTGGCACTAACCAGGCTGCGTTGATGGGCAATGGTGAGGGTGCAGATGGGCACTGACCAGGCTGCGTTGATTGGCAATGGTGAGGGTGCAGATGGGCACTGATCAGGCTGCAATGGTGAGGGTACAGATGGGCACTGATCAGGCTGCAATGGTGAGGCTGTGCATGGGCACTGATCAGGCTGCATTGATGGGCAATGGTGAGGCTGCACATGGGCACTGATCAGACTGCATTGATGGGCAATGGTGAGGCTGCAGATGGGCACTGATACAGTACTAATGAAAGATCTTTACATATGTAGCTGTTATCAGAGCTGCTGCGCCAAGCTGACCAGAACTCTTATTGTACAGAGATATAACTTGTCAGCCTTCAGTTCGCCCTTCCCTTCTTGTTTCTCACAGACACTCAGCGAGAGACAAGCCACTCTGCCCTTTCCCCTGACAGAATGAGCTCAGCCAATCAAGGGAAGACTGGAATAGGAGAAAGAACTCTGGGAAAGGAACTCTGAGAAAAGAACTCTGGGAAATGGAGTCCTCAGCACACTATTTTGCATTGTGATTTAGATGTCCAGCAGCCTTTGCAACAGGGGAGAAAGACCTAACCGGAGGAGCTTCCTGGAAGAAGACAGAGCTACCACGAGGGAGGAAGGAGTCGGGACACGGGTCAGAGTGCTGCGGCCTGGGATCTGGGGAATCGGGTCTGCTGCAGCAAGGAAGTTGGTGGCGGACACCGGCACCCGTACCTTAAAGGGAACCCTGAGTACCTCCCAAGCACCCTGAATGGCATGTATGCTCCTGTGAATCAGTGTTGGTCGGACACTCATAGGGGCTGGTATTACAGCATCTCCCCTGCAGCACTTTGGGACACAGGAGTTTGATGAGAAGGGCTGTCGTCCAATACCCCTTAAGCTAGAACTCTGTATTACCTTTGCTATTCAAGTTACAAGGAACTGTGATACTGCAGTACTCTGCCTGGCAGTGAGCACTTGTTCACTATCCCTTAGGATTACAATACTGGTTGCTGTTTAACCCTTTGGATGTACTGAGTTTGCTTCTTTACAAGGAGATCAACAAGTGCGCCGCCGTAAAGTAACTCCAGGGCCCTATCAGTGTTCGGGAGATTAGGATGCATACAAGTGGATCCACACTTGGGGTTGATTCAGTGCACTGTAAACAATCCAAAAAAAGTGCTTCCAGTTTAATCACCACCTTCAATCCATGCTAAAAGATTTAGACCCCTTTCACACTGAAGCGCTGCTAAAATAGCCGCTAAAGCGCCAGTTGTGGAGGTGTTTTAGGCTCCATTTACACGGGATGCTAGTTCAATCTCCTTTGAACCTTTTTTTTTTGACAGCTAGAAGCCGGCGTGTAAAACGGCAGTTTTTCCGCGTTTTGCATGCTGTGTTTTGCCGCATTCGCGTCTAGGAGCATTTTTAAAAAAAAAAAAAACTTTTTTCTTTTAAAATGGAAATGACTGTAAACAAAACGGTCCTAGACGCGAGTTACCGTGTTTAGGCGCGTTTAGTGGCATTTACAAGCTGTTTGGCGTTGCAAATGCCTCTGAGCTGGCGTCTGAACCCATTTTTTTGCTTTCCAAAAAAACCCTTTAAATTCAACTGCTTGGAAACGACCTTAAACGACCCTGTGTAAATGTACTGATAAGATAATGTAGGAAAGTTCAGGGGCAGCTGAAAAAAATGCCCAAATGCCTCAGCAGCAGTTTAAATGAGGCCTTAGCAGCGCTTTTTGGGCATTTTTTTTAAGGTCACGTGACAACGGGAACTTAAAAATTTTGCGACGCTTTCAAATTGCTTTTAAGGTGCTTTGGAAGCGCAGCCCGATCATTTCAATGGGCGGGGCATTTGAAATGAATGTGGCGCTGTCCCGCAAATCGGCACCTATAAACGGTGGCTCGCACGTACGCTGTAGCTCTTGTGCCCACCGCACTCTGCAGGAGTGTTTGCCGCAGCTCGGGGGACTCGGTCTCCGCCAGCAAGCCGGTTCCCCGCTCTGCCAGGCGGCATGTAAGAGATCTACTGATTCCTGTCACTGGGATCAGTTAGATCTCTTGTGCCCATGGTAGCCCAGCCCCCTCATAGTTATAACACGCCTAGGGAACACAGTTACCCCCTAGATCACCTTATGCAGGTTAACTCCTTCCCTGCCAATGACATTTACACAGTAATCAGTTGATATTTAAATTTCTGATCGATGTATGAATGTCATTGGTCCCAAAAAAGTGTCAAAAATGTCCGCCGCAATATCGCAGTCCCGATAAAAATCGCAGATCGCCGCCATTACTAGTAAAAAAAAAAATTGTTAAAACGCCATAAATGAATTCTCATGTTTGTAAACACGGCATGTTTCGCGCAAACCAATCAAACGCAGATTGCAGTTTTTTTTTTACCAAAAATATGAGGAAGAATATAAATAGGCCAAAACCGATGAATACATTTTGTTTTTTTATATATTTTTTTTTTTTTAGCTTTATATTTTAGCAAAAAGTAAGTGTTTTTTTTGCAAAATTGTTGCTTTGTTTTTTGTTTATAGCGGTGATCAGAAATGACGCAGAGGTGATCAAATACCACCAAAAGAAAGCTTGATTTGTGGGGAAAAAAAGACGCAAATTTAGTTTGGGTACAACGTCGCACGACTGCGCAATTAACAATTAAATTGATGCAGTGCCAAATCGCAAAAAGTGCTCTGGTCCTAACCTGGGAAATCCTTCCGGGGCTGAAGTGGTTAAATCGCTCCCAACCCCCTCATAGGACCAAACATGTTGCTTGCAGAACTTTTTCTACCGCCCCACAAGCGCATCGCCCCAGTATGAAAACCCTCATTCAAATGAATGGGAGGCAGTTTTCAGGTTTTAGCGCTGCCTCAGTGGGTCTAAATCGGCTTCTTTCCAGACAATGGGGACCAAATTAAAATGGTCAACAGTGCATTAAAGTAAACAAGATATCCACCTGTCGCTCGCTATCCCTTTGCTACGGACTCACCCAGCAGCGGAATGCAAAGCATAGAAATCTCATAGCGCAATATGTCTTACAATCTGTGTCTTTAACCACTTCACCTCCGGAAGGATTTCCCAGTGTAGAACCAGAGCACTTTTTGCGATTCGGCGCTGCGTCGCTTTAACTGACAATTGCGCGGTCGTGCGACGTTGCACCCAAACAAAATTTGCGTCCTTTTTTTCCCACAAATAGAGCATTCTTTTGGTGGTATTTGATCCCCTCTGCGTCATTTCTTTTTTTTTTAACAGAAAAGTTTTTATTGTTTTCAAAATCAAACAAGAGCATAGGTAGCATACAAGTAAGAGTCGCTCAACGAGCGATTACAAATACAAATAAACCAGTAATTCGCAGTAATATTAGGCAGATAGAATTATATGAATAGCAGTCAACATAAGTGGCAGTGTCAAACACATTTATCATACAAAAAGACCGGATTAGTTACAAATACATCTTCCCCCCACCCCAAAAGGAAGAGGGGGGGGAGGAGCGGGCCGGGACCATCTCAGAACCGTCAGGCCTTCCCCCATTCTCCCCAAATGTTTTCAAATTTTTTAGGGCACTTTCTATTCATATAGGTACGTTTATATAATGGAAGGACCGCATCTATCAATGTCTTCCACTGAGACACCGTGGGAGGGGTGGCCTCTCTCCATTTGAGCAGTATAGTTTTCCTAGCATAAAATGCTGCATAGAATAAGAACAATTTTTTATAGGTGTTCTTGGTCACCATATCCGTGACTCCCAGCAACAGGACCACCGGGTCCAGTCCCAGAGGAATACCAGCCACTGAACTAAGTACCTGAGTCACCCCCAGCCAAAATTGTTGTATCACCGGGCAGGACCATGTGACGTGGATAAAGGTGCCCTCCTCCCCAGTACACTTAGGGCATCTATCCGACCTGGAAGATCCTTGCCAGCCTCTGAGGGGTGTAATAGGCCCTGTGTAGGAACTTAAGCTGTATATACCTATCCCTGGCCGCTACCATAAGGGGAATATACTGCTGAATCCCCTCCTGCCAATACTCATCATCAAGACTAGGAATGTCTGATTTCCATTTATTGAATAATGCCTCCCCTCTGCCAGAGTCAGCAGAAGTAATCCTGAGATAGAGTGCAGAGATCACTCGATCCACATTCCGTGAAATAAGGAATTTCTCCACTCCATGAGAGTCTAATGTCAGCCTAGTTGGGAATTGTGCCTGTGCTGCGTGTCGTAGTTGAATATAGCGGAAAAACATTGTTGTAGGAAGCTGATAGGTCTCGCGCAGCTGATCGAAAGATAGCAGTGACCCCTCAGGCAGAATATGTTGGAGTATTTTAATTTCATACCGGGCCCATAGGGACGGATCAGGAATAGACTGGAAATGGGCCAATTTAGGGTTACCCCATAGGGGGGTATAGGGCGACCAGGTTCCCGGCGTTGTGAGAAACGCAGAGACCTGTTCCCACACTTTTACCGTAGTGCGCATGGGCGCTGTCATGTTTGGGTGAGCTCTAACACCCCTAAACACTAGGTTACTCAGGGCCGCGTACGAGCCCAGAATGGCCGCCTCTACGTTTACCGCCGGGTTAGAAGAAGTCTGGGTAAACCACCAACGAACTGTGACCAACACCGCCGCCCAATAGTACTTACGGAAATTGGGAAGGGCCAGTCCTCCCAATGAGAGGGGCATATGTAGCACCTCCTTTGCAACCCTGGGGTGGGAACCCACCCATATGAATGAGTTCACTGTTTGGTCTATTTTGTTAAATATTCTAGTGGGGATGGGGACAGGAGTATGTTGAAAGACATAAAGGAACTTAGGGAGGAAGGTCATCTTAATTAAATTAATTCTACCGACTGGGGATAGAGGTAACGTCTTCCAGATCTGGCATTTATTGACGAGATGTTGCAACACTGGGTAGACTTTGTCATCCAGATATTTACCAGGGTCTCTCTGAATTTCGATCCCCAGATATTTAAATTTAGAGACAGGGGTGAGGGAAGCAGAGGCCGGAGGGTTTGCGAACATTGGGGAAAGAGGGAAGAGTAGGGATTTTTTTTCCAATTAATTTTTATCCCCGAGAAGGAGCCGTATTGGTCAATAAGTTTGAGGGCAGCCTCGAGGGATGAGGAGGCGTTAGAGAGGTAAAGGAGGGCATCATCCGCATAGAGGGAAACTTTTTCCGTTAGCGGCGTTATTTCTATACCTGTAACCTCCTCAGAGGCTCTGAGTAAAATAGCCAGAGGCTCCATCACCAGGGCAAAAAGCCCCGGCGACAGAGGGCATCCCTGTCTGGTACCCCTGCCCAAAGAGAAGGGGGACGAGAGCAGTCCATTAGTTCGGACTCTGG
>BLSH010255933.1:65042-79537 GCA_018402905.1 Glandirana rugosa
GTGTATATACACAACTACACAAACATGTTTCTCTCGATACATTTCTCGTGAGGGTTCATGTGTCTAGCGGGAGAGTGACTCTCAGGGTACAGAATTGGTGAAGTCTAGGCGCGATAACGGTTTTATGCCGAGGTCGCGCCTAGACTTTACGGGACTCCTGCAGGTACCTGCAGGAGGTGACGCGTACGAGGTCGCGCGGGGGACCCCGCACCCAGCCCGTCTGAGCTACAGGCGGGCTCTGGGCGGCATTCGTGCCGTCAAGGGGCAAGACACTGTCCCCTGTTCGTCTAGATGACTAGGGACAGTGACCCTAGTCAATCTATTCTAACTGTGGGGGGGCAGGGCTGGCCGGGACATAACAGATCTAACTGATCCCAGTGACAGGGATCAGTAGATCTGCTTGTCCCCTGTCACAGAACGGGGAACTGCCGTGCTTACGGCGGGTCTCGGGCGGACATCGAGTCTGCCCGACCCACGCCCCAGGGGGCGCGCTGGAGCATGCGCAGTGGAGGACGTCCATGGACGTCCTCAGGGCATTTCAGATCCGCGCTGGAGCCGTATTTTGGCAATAGCGCGGATCTGAAGTGGTTAAGACATGGGACTCTCAGTGAGAGGGCGATCTGTGTACTTGGGAGTGCTCTTTACATAGCTCTCTTTGTACAAACACATCAACACATATATGTGGCCCCACAGATAAAGACCCACTTCCATGAGGCTATATAGTTGTTGGGAAGAAGTTAAAGAGGCACATGATGGAGGATGATTGGACTCCATGTTACTATAGAGAGAGAGGTAGGATACAGTGGTCAGATTTTCATTTAAACATAAAGATGCAATAGTTATAATTACCGGTGTTTATGATTGTTTATCTGAACTTCATTGATTACTTGTTTTGTGTTCCCCACTTCTCCAGCTGTGAAGACAAAAAGCTGGAGAGAGGACAGACATGGGATCAGATACAACAGGGCTCTCTGATTCCTCCTGTATTGATTTGTATTGTAATTGTACTGTCTGCCCTAATATTGTAAAGCACTGCGCAAACTGTCGGCGCTATATAAATCCTGTATAATAATAATAATAATAACAGAGAGTAGAAAAGCTTAAACAGATCACACTGAATCCAGTATGCAACAATTATACAAAGTAATAATGGAGCAACACAGGCCATTAACACTGTTTATTTTATGGTCTTCCCTTACAATATCAAATATATACTGAAGTTATAGAACTTCAAAGTCAGACATAAGTTATTGATAATCCCTGTGACCCCATACCTGAGTACTTGCAACTGTCCTCTTTCACATTCAACAGCAACTAGTCTACCAAAGTGTTTTATGACCTCGCTTACCTGTCGGGGGTGCTCGGCTCTTCCGGCTGCTTGGTAGATCTTCATTAGGGGTTGGAGTATTTTTGTTCCTCCAAAGCTGGCGTCCATTTCATTCACCTTCTTCACTGCCCCCTCCATGGACTGCTGTGTGTACTCCACGCTCTCCCTGGGGAACATTTACTAGGATCATGTTATACAGTTATACATTCTTCTTTTAATTTTATAAAGGACATAGGCATTTAGAGGCTGTTGGGTTATACTGCTGCCTACAGGAGAATTTGCACACTGATAAACAAAAAAGCTTTGGGCCAGCCCAGTATAACCCTGCTACTCACAGCATGCCTTAGTTTTGTTGAAAAGCAGTACCAAGAGCATGATCATGAACACAGAGAAGTGGGACCAGTCCATGGGTCCCTCAATCAATTCAAAGAAATGGGTTTAATGGTAAATACGGAAATGTCATTATCTCTCACATTCATTGAGGGACACAAGAATTCAGAAAGGGTGTGGCAATAGCAAGAAAACACTATAAGACCCATGCAAAAACAACAAAACAAGAGAGTACCTGCAGCTCAAAGAGTGGCCTGAAGGACATTATGCCTGAAGCTGACATCAGCTGAGACCTGAACATCCACCTGGTAAAATGTAGAGAATGCATGAACAGAAGACCAGGCTTACAAATTTGAGAAACAGTGGCCTGTTGCAGACAAGCCAAAGAAGCAGTTATTTATCTAGTAGAGTGTGTCTTCACAGGAAAGGGTGGAAGCTGATCTTTAAGACAATCAGGAATGGGAAAGAGAGAGAGTCACTCTTTCTAATGGAAGCAGTGGCTAGGAGGCAGAGAGGCTCTGCCCCTTACCCCAAAGCATCATGTCCCCATGTTGATGGGGACAAGGGCCTCTTCCCGACAACCCTGAGGTGTAGTTGTTGGGGTCTGCGGGCTAGGGGCTTATCGGAATCTGGAAGCCCCCTTTAACAAGGGGGTACCTAGATCCCGGCTCCCTATGGGAATGAGTATGGGGTACATTGTACCCCTACTCATTCACCAATAATGGTGACAGTTCTTAAATAGGTAAGAGGAGGGGCCACCTGGTGACACCCCTTGTGACATCATGACCGATGCATGGTGGGTCGGTGATGGCACAAGGGGGCAGTGCCACCCCTTACCTATCTAAGAACTGCAGAGCAGGCCTTCAGCGTTCAACCTTCCCCACGGGCGGGGTAATTTTTCTTTTTCCGGGTCCGGCAGTGCGGCGGGCGTCATGATTGACAATGGATCTACATCAGGGGACATTATTTTTTTATTTTTTTAAATAAAAGAATTGTCAAAAATAGTGTTTGTAGTTTTTTTATTGACACTTTTTTGGTGAATGAGTATTGGTACTATGTACCCCATACCCATTCACATCGGGGGGGGCTGGGATCTGAGGGCCCCCTGTCCACAGACCCCCACAACCACCGGCCAGGGTTGTGGGGAAGAGGCCCTTGTCCCCATCAAAATAGGGACAAGATGCTTTGGGGTGGGGGGGCAGAGCCCCCCGCCTCAAAGCACCCCCCCATGTTGAGGACATGTGGCCTGAATTGGTTCCGGAGGGTGGGCTCTCACTCCTCCCCTCTCTTTCCTGGCCTGCCAGGCTGCATGCTCGGATATGGGACTGATATGCATTTTGGCGGGGACCCCTTAAAATCCATACCAAACCTAAGGGCCTGGTATGGGCTGGGGGGCACCTACGCATTTTTTTCACTTTTTCCTATTGCTGGCAATGTTTTTTTTTATTCAGCTGTCATCAGGGAAGCTCGTTGACAGCTAATGACTCATCTGTTGTCAAAGATGCAGCAGCCGGCTTCCCGGACCTACTCTTTAACCAGCTATTCACTGTGCCCTGATTAGTCAAAGCTGTCAGGTCACCTGGGGTCAGGTGACAGATGCGCCCCGCTGGGGTGCGAATCGCACCACTGAAGTGCAAAGTGCACTGCTAAGGTTGCAAAGTGCACCGCTAAGGTTGTAAACCCTTAGCTGACTCCTGTGACTAGAGATCAGGATGGTGCAGGGAAGTGGGACTGTTGGGACCCTGACACAGATTGCACAGGGAGTTAGAGCAAGGTTTCCCCAGGGCGCGGAGTCTAAGAGCCAGCAGATGTTTACCAGAGCCTCTGGTGGTGAGGCTTGGCTGCAACTGGATCCAGGTCGCGGCCCCCAGGATCACCCAGCTTGCGCTCACGGCAGGCTACAGGTAAAATGGAGAGAACATAGCAGCCAAGAGATGGTCAGTGGGAGAGCCAAGGGTCAGGGCTACAAGCAGACAGAAACAGACAGGAGGCACGCCAAGGTCAGGGTCATTAGCAGACAAGGAAGGTCAAAGAACAAGCCGAGATCAGGGACACTAGCAGACAAGGAAGGTCAAAGAACAAGCCGAGATCGGTACAATGAAACAAACGAAGAGCACACGGCAGAAGCAGTCACACAAGCCTAACACACAATAATTGGTTGGCAACGAGGCTTGCAGCACATGATCTTAAATAGTGTTCCTAATTGGAGACTGGGGTGGAGTTCTACAGAGGGAAGATTACTTAACACACAGGTGATGATGTGCACAGCCTCTAAGCTGACACAACCAAAGAGGTAAGCAAACAGACAGGACATGAATTGTACTACAGGTTCATGACAAGCTTTGCCCAATCAAGGCTTAGAATGCATTGTGCAGCACGCAATGCATTGTGGGGCGCTCGACAGGCGAACACCATGCCAAGTGCCCTGCAAATTTGGGTGTTTGTCAAACGGGAGAACATTCAATGTTTGGGCCGAACTTTTGCTCGGCCCGAACCATTCGCCCAACACTTAAGAACAGCCCACAGCATTTGCCAGGAGTCTGATCAGTTTATAGTATCACATTGTTTTGCTTCGGTATATTAAAGCAGAGTTCCACCTAAAAGTGGAACTTCCACTTTAAGACTTCCTACCTGGCTCCTGTTTGTGAAACTGAGCTTTTGGGGAGGAGGGAGGAAGCAGGTACCCGAATTTGACAGGTACCTGCTCCCACTTCCGTTCCAGTCACCTAAGTGACCGGAAGCAGAAGCTCTCCCTCCCGAAGTCTTCTGAGACATATGACAGGTCCTAGAAAACTTTGGGGCCAGTCACAGACCGCAGCGCCGCTCACGCATGCACAGTTGGCACTTGGCTGTGAAGCCGCAAGCTGTCCCAGCCGGGAGCCCATAGTGGAGATGCCGGCGCCACAGAGGGAGTACATGAGGAGAACATGGCTGCGGTGAGTACACTGCTGGACCGTGGGACAGGTGAGTGGCTATTTAGTAAAAGTCAGCAGCTACATTTTTTGTAGCTGCTGACTTTTGATAAACAAACAAATGACTGAAACTCTGCTTTAAGGTTGATTTGCGTTATAAGCAAGGAAGCTTAGACCTCTGCAGTGTATTAAGGTGCTTTTACTAATCAAAAATGCTTTACATACAAAACCATTACAATTATAGGAATTAGGAATACAATACAAGACTGACAGTTATACCTATAACAAGCAAAATGCTACCTACTTCCTAGCAAATAAGCTTAAAAGTTAATTAACTCAGATTATAGTGGGTTCAGAATCTTCTAAGGCAACGAGGAGCCCAGGATTCTATAAGCAGTTGCTGGAGATCAGGCAAAAACATCTTCAGGTATAGCTTCTTCTGGCTGGCACATACCTTCCTTGGTGTTAAGTCATTATGGATTCCTGATGTCAGCTTATGCCTGACAACCTTTTATTTGGAAAATGTACCATCCCCACATGGGTGTGGCCCACTTCAAATTATTGAGTTTTCAATTAGAGAAACATTCTCAAATTCTACCTCAAGATGACACTATGGTATCATACATGCAATAGCTTATATATGTCAGAAGATCCAAGCTATTGGTGATAACTGTTACAAACTTGTTTACTGTAGTTACAGAACAATAAACTGATCCAACAGTCAACTGTAATGCAACAATGGTATCTAAGTTCCCTATGTTTGAGGACAGCCTGTGTAATTGTTACCAAGGCATTTGCTTGAGAAATATCCTTTTATACAAACTTGACGTCTGTTTGTATCTCTTATCAAGTCCAGGGGAAAGTTCATATAAATATATACACTATACATTTATCAAATGCAACACACACACATCCACCTTGGCCAGTCCAGAGCTATGAGAATCACTGGAAAGCCCTCCATCTCAATGCTGTGGAGCAGATAAGGACAGAGCTTCTGGTGGGGAAAAGCAATAAAGAGTCTGTACTGATCACACAGAGCCACAAGAGCATCCACTGCTTCCGCCAGAGGATTCATGTACCTGAAGAGAAGCCTGACCAATTTGCTATTGAACCTAGAGGTCAGGAGCTCCACTTCTGGCATCTTCCATTGGTGACACAGATCCTAGAAGACTTTTGGGTCCAGGCGCTGCTAGCTTAGGTAGTCAGCCTTGCAATTTTCCATGCCTGGAATGTAAGCAGTGGACAAGACTGGAACGTGGAGCCCTTCTCAGGAAAGGATTGTTTATACTGCTCTTGTCCCTGCAATACTTCTGGTTTCTCACTGATGATTTATGTGGCATTGTCCAACTATGTCACGATCACAAGACCCTCCAGTTGGCATGCCCAGTGTTCCAAGGACAGACAGATCACCCAAACTACCATTGTGTTTATCAAGAAACAAGATTCCTGCAATTTCCAAGTCCTCTGCATCTTCAAAGTGTCCAGGGCTCCATCCCAGCCTCACAGGCTGGTATTCATTGTGAGGATCTTCCATGAAACCAAAAGGAAGGTCTTCCCCCAACTTTTGAGCAGTATTCCTGAGCCATAAGGCCAGGGACAGCCAGACAAATCGTATGTCTAGGATGACAAGATATTGCATTGTGGGATATGATAAATGATGCTTTAAATGAGGCTACTATCAGACCAAGAGAAGAATTGAGTAACACCCAGTCTGAAGATCCTGAGTTTGGGAGTGGAGAACTTGAAGTGTTTTTCGGAGGAAGAAAAATTCTTGCTTGGGCTGTATTTAGCGTAGACATATTCCCCCAATGAGTCAATTCAAATGCTGATTTCTGAAGGTAGTTTGATATAGGTTGGGGTAAAACTCCTGAAACCATTCTCCACAAATACTGGAGCAATGAACCCCTGCCCCAAATAACACAGTAGGGTTTGTGGAGATCTGCTAATCAGTGTAATGACACAGGTAGGTTGGAAGACATGAACCAGGAAAGCAGCTGAGATTGGAATTTTAGCTTGTAGCCCACAGAAACCACCTTCTACACCCAAGCACTTGAGAAACTGACTATCCAAATGTCCACAAAGACTAACAGACTTCCCTAACTTTGGAAAGTGCGGGCCTCCATCATACTGAAGAACATATTGTATATCTGTGGGTTCGGGGGACTTAAATGTTCAGGTTTTGCAAATGGACTGGGACCCAGGTTTAGACTTGGTTCTGGAGGTGGAGGCCTGGGAGTAACAAACAGAACTCTTCTTGGCCTCTAGCAAAGGGTAATCTTTCCCAAGATTTAGCACTAGGTATTCTCTGCTAGGGTAGATTGGTACTCTTGTTACCACTCGTATCCTTGATGAGGGCCTTTAGGGCCACTCAAAAGATACGCTGTCACTTGAAGGATAATTGAAGCAGATGGTTTTTGCATGCCAGTTCCATGGTCCAAAACTTTAGCCAAAGGGTCTTCCTCATGTTCACAGTCAGAAGGTCCAAACAAGAGATGAGATGAGAAAACTCTAGCAAACTGTCCACACAGTAGATCAGAGATTACCACAGTGCTGGCATGTCCCCTATAGCCATAAACCAGTCATAATACCAATATGCAGGAGTCCATACTGTAAAAAAAACACTCATCACAGATTCAAACCTCCGAATAAAACTGCTTCACTTAGACTGCAGACATCCCAACCTTTATACTCACGGGAAGAAAGAATCAAAACGGGAGCCAAAACCATAGATATTAAAGTAACACCCGAGAGGTAAACTCTTCAATAGAAGAACCAGCGTCTCCTGCAAAGGAAAGACAAAGGGGTGACAGGACAGGAAAGAACTAGTGAAAGGCTGGAGTGTAAATAGCTATATACCAAACATACTTTTGTTGTGATATGCCACATGGGTCAGGATTTAGCTCAGCTATTTATATTAATGGCTAGGTTGATAAGGACAGGCTCTCCTTATTGGCTTTTCTTAAAAAAAAAAAGCCTGTTGTTTATAGAGGTCAATAGAGGTTTCAACTTAATCTGAAATTTATGTTCAGAGCCTAATTGTCACGACACCTGGGGTCAGGTAACAGGTGCGCACCGCTGGAGTGCGAATCGCACCGAGGGTTGCAAAGCGCACCATGAAGTTTGTGGACCTATAGCTAACTGCTGCTAATAAGTCCCGGCTGATATGGGAAGAGGGCCCCTGAAACACAGGGAGCTAGTGCATTGGTTTCCCCATGGCGCGGAATCTAAGAGCCAGTGAGTGTTCACCAGTGCCTCTAGTGGTGAGGATGGATTTGGCTGCAACTGGATCCAGGTCGCGGCCTGGGTACCCTAGCTCACGCTCGGCTTGCTACAGGTGGAAGAGAGGAAGCAGCAATGTAGGAACAGCAAACAATAGTCAGAGGTAATAGCAAAGGGTCAGGGCCACTAGCAGACAGGAGAAACAGAGGACAAGCTGAAGATCGGGGCATCAGGCAATCAGGGACAGTCAGACAAGCCAAAGATCGGTACACAGATAAGACTCAGGGCAAACAATAGGAACAAGCACACACGAGGCCAAACATGCACAAACGTTGATCAGCAATGCAGGCTTGCACTGCCAGGTGTTATACCCCGTTCCCAATTAGGGCCTGGGGTGAGCCTACTAAAGCACACGTGAGGGAGGCCCGGCCTTTAACTGGACACATGCAGCAAGGTAGGCAGCAGATAAGACATGAATGCTTGCTGTGGATTCATGACACTAATAAGTTGGAAGTTTGTCTTACCCCTCCCTTTCCACCTGCTATAATCAGAGCTATAATTACTTTAAAGTGTTACTAAACCCACAACAGTAAAATCAGTCTGTATATGCAGTAAAGCATATTTGTTATACTAACTGTGGAACCTAAGTGATTAATCCTCTGTATTGTGTATAAAGGCTGTGTGATCCTGTCTTCTCTGATCCTTCTCTTCTTTAACTGACTCCAACCCATCCAGTGATAGAACAGAGCATTAGGAGTCACTCTGCACATGCTAATTTTGATGTGTATAGCTAGAGAGTTTTTCTTTTTTCTTGGGAGGGTACATGTGATCAGCACAGGGCCAATCGGCACTGTGCAGACAGAGGGTCAGGTGGGAAAGAAACTCCTCCTAAAAGCTTTACTAGGAACTGATACAAGTCACAAGGCTGGTATATACTGCTGATAAGAAAAGTAGTTTATATTTACCAAAATAATTGCATTTCCATGTTCTGTGTACTTTGAGGGACCAGATATAGTGACCGCAGACTCTTAGGTTTAGTAACACTTTAACAGAAACTAATGTATTAGGAATCCCTGTGTACTTTAGAGTTAGGTGAACAGTTCGAGCCAAGCAAAGGTTCAGCGAACACCTGAATTTGCGGAGCGCTCTGTGAACATCCCTCCGAGCACCCCACAATACACTGCATGCTGCACAGTGCATTCTAGGGCCCTAATTGGACGAAGCAATACTTTGCCCAATCAGGGCACAGAGCACTGTCAGAGCCGTGATTTGACAAAGATCATGATGACTTTGCCCAATCGTGGCTCAGGGCTCATAGTCCCAACCCACACTATAAAAGGTTCCTTCCTATAGGAAGCTTTTGCAGTGTGTTGTTGGAGTGGAGATAGATAGAGCAGGGTTCAGTTTGCTTCTAGCGAGTTAGTGTGTTCACTTATTGTGACTCTGAGTGTAGTGTAGTGTGTCAATGCAGTGCTAGTGTAGTGTGTCAGTGTAGTGTCAGTATAGTGTAGTGTCAATGTAGTGTTTAACACAACATTACATAACATTTGGTGTTGTATACAGTGCTGTATACCCTTGTTTTTTATGGCTGCTACATGTTTTTGCACTGTGAGTTGCAGGGTTTATTGTTTCAGGGTGTATTCTAAGCCCTGATTGGGCAAAGCTTTGGTTGGTTTGGTTTGGCTGGTTGTTAAGGAATGGAAGCTGGCTGCTGCATCCTTAACCATGGATGAGTCATCAGCTGTCAACCGGCTTCCCCGCTGACAGCGCAATGAAAAAAAGAACATTGCTGGAAATAGAAAAAAAGAAAGAAAAAACCTTTGGGTCTGGCATGGATTTTAAGTGGAACCCCATGTCAAAACCCAAAAAAAAAACAGCATGGGGTCCTTCCCGAAATCCATACCCGACCCTTAGGGTGGGATGAGCAAGCGGATGTCACCAGTTGGCCTCGCCCTTACCTATTTAAGACCTGTCAAATGGCAGAGCAGGCATTCAGCGGTTAGCCTTCAAAGCGAGCGGAACATTTTTATTTTCTATTTTCGGGTCCAGCTTGCGTCGTCATTGAAGATGGATCTACATCGGGGGACATTGTTTTTCTTTTTTTTTTTTAATAAAGGAATTGTCAAAAACTGCCTCCTGTCTATTTATTTTTTACACTTTTTTTGGTGAATGGGTAGGGGTACAATGTGCCCCATACTCCTTCACATAGGGAGGGGGCCAGGATCTGGGATCCCCTTTGTTAAAGGGGGCTTCCAGAATCCAATAAGCCCCCCGCCTGCAGATCCCCACAGTCCAGGGTTGTCAGGTATTTGGTGGGACACCACACCATTTTTTTTTTTATTTTAGCATGGAGTTCCCCTTAAAATTCATACCAGACCCAGAGGGCCTGGCATGTATTGGGGGGGGGGGGGGCACGTCGTTTTTTGTTAACATTTTTGTATTGCCAGCAATGGCATCGTAGTTCCAGAAATTTAAATGTCATTTTTTTTCTTTATAAATGTTAGTTTTGCTGCAGCAGGTTCTATGCACAGAACAGGTACACTACTATACACACTACAGGCAGACTAAGGGAACCCCCCTGGGCATTATATTTAAAGGAATTTTTCTATTTTTATTGTTTCACTTTAAGCATTGTTAAAATCCCTACTCCTTTAAAATGACATTAAAAATGTTTGTAATGATACATGTCCCCCAGGGTAGTACCCAGGCCCCCATACCCTTTTTATGGCCAATAACTTTTATATAAGCCTTCAAAATGGGCAATTTTGATTTTTCAAGTTTGAGTCCCATAGGCTTTAATAGGGTCCGTGGTTCGGGTCCAAACTTTTGTGATGTTTGAGAGTTCTGGCCCAAACCGAACTGTGGGGGTGTTCAGCCAATTTCAAGTGTACTTCAATCATCTAAGCAAGCACAGATAATTTTGTAAAAAGCTTGCCATTTGTATGACTGGATGCTTTAAATTCACACAGGTCAATCGTACTTCCTACCATGACAAATTAAGCTCAGACTCATTAAGCGATTTATTAGAAGTTAGAAGATTAAAGGATGAGAAATTAATGAATTCACAGGAAAAGCAGCAAATTCATACAAAGAATGACTGTATGTTTTTTAAAGGCTAAGTTCACTTTTTACAAAAAAAAATAATAAGCACATCTTTTTGCAGGCAAAAAAAAAACGTGCATTTAAAATTTCCTTACATTTCAGTCTGTAAGGCATTGCATCCGTGATTGGCAGATCGCGGGTGCATTGCCTGGATCCTGCAGACTCTCTCAACATCCTGTCTGCCCGTACCTTGTATAGGCAGGCAGTTACTGAATGGCAGGAAGAATCAATGAACTACAAAGACTACTCACTAGCGCTATACAGTTCATTGAGAACTACAAGTTGAAGTTCATTCATTCAATGGACTCTGTGAATGAATGATGTGGCTGTGTGGGACATGTGAATTGTGACAGCAGGTTAGGGGAGAAGATCCCAGCCCGCTGTCACAATGAGGGGGGAGCGGGGGAAAGGCTGCAGGAGCGCGCATATGTTACATGTTCCACGCCAAAAATGGGTGGAACATGTAAGATATTTCCAAAGATTAACCACTTCAGCCCCGGAAGGATTTCCAGCTTTAGGACCGGAGCCCTTTTTGCGATTCGGCACTGCGTCGCTTTAACTGAAAATTGCGCGGTCTTGCGACGTTTTACCCAAACAAAATTTGCGTCCTTTTTTCCCCACAAACAGAGCTTTCTTTTGGTGGTATTTGATCACCTCTGCGTCATTTCTGATCGCCGCTATAAACAAAAGAAGAGCGACAATTTTGCAAAAAAACCCAAATTTCTTACTTTTTGCTAAAATACAAATCAAAAAAAAAAATATAAAAAAACATTTTTTTCACAGTTTTTGGCCGATTTATATTCTTCCTCATATTTGCGATAAAAAAAATCGCAATCGGCGTTTATGGATTGGTTTGCGCAAAAGTGGTCGCGTTTACGGATGATGAGAATTCATTTTTGGGGGGTTTTTTTCTACTAATGGCGGCGATCTGCGATTTTTAGCGGTACTGCGATATTTCAGCGGACATGTCGGACTATTTTGACACTTTTTTGGGACCATTGGCATTTATACAGCGATCAGTGCTATAAAAATGCACTGATTACTGTGTAAATGTCATTGGCAGTGAAGGGGTTAACCTGCAGGGGGCGCTCTAAGGGTTAAGTATGTTCCCTGGGCGTGTTCTAACTGTATGGGGACTGCACTATCTGGGGAAGGGAAGTGGTCACAGCCTTCGTATACAGGAAGGCTGTGATCACAGCCCTTCCCCCTTCACACAGAGCGGAGGTCCGTGTTTACATACACGGACCTCCGTTCCTCCACTCGGGGGGGCCATCGCGGGTAGCCGGCGGCAATCGAAGCCGCCGCACCCGCTCCCTGGCCCTCCCCGAACACAGTGAGCGTGCGGGCGCGCCTCCGGCGGCGCACGCGCGCTCACTAAGCTCGATCCCGCAGCCGCCGTCATATGACGGCGTTTTGCGGGAACGAACCACTTTGCCGCCATCAAATGCCGATCGGCGGTCGGCAAGTGGTTAACTTAGCCTTTAGGAATAAGTCACCCAACATCAGGTAGACCATGTGCTGCCACATAAGCACCTGATGAGTGCCAAGATCAACACCTTTTGCCTTCAGCTCTTCTTTTTTGTTTACAAACGATTTTTATTGGAAGATCAAAAGAGAAGAAGGAAAAAGTACTAAAAAAATGTAACTTGTCAAAATACAGAGAGCAAGTCAGATATACAAAGTTCATTGGTTCATATGAGATATAAGGCAATTAAGGAGCTTGAATGATTAACAATTTGATATATGGTGTTAGAAGTACATTTAGAGATATATTTGGTCTATATATGAAGTGGAGAGTGCCATAGTTTCCATTTTTCGTTGTAAACATGTATACTATTATTAATCGTATGATAAATGTATTCTGTCAATTTAACCACTTCAGCCCCGGAAGGATTTGCCCCCTTCCTGACCAGAGCCCTTTTTGCGATTCGGCACTGCATCGCTTTAACTGAAAATTGCGCGGTCGTGCGGCGTTGTACCCAAACAAAATTTGCATCCTTTTTTTCCCCCACAAATAGAGCTTTCTTTTGGTGGTATTTGATCACCGCTGAGTCATTTCTGATCGCCGCTATAAACAAAAGAAGAGCGACAATTTTGCAAAAAAAACCCAAATTTCTTACTTTTTGCTAAAATACAAATCCAAAAAAAAAAAATATAAAAAAAATATTTTTTTTCATCGGTTTTGACCGATTTATATTCTTCCTCATATTTGTGATAAAAAAAATCGCAATTGGCGTTTATTGATTGGTTTGCGCAAATGTTGCCGCGTTTACGGATGATGAGAATTAATTTCTGGGGTTTTTATTTTTTTTATATTTTTTACTAGTAATGGCGGCGATCTGTGATTTTTAGCGGTACTGCGATATTACAGCGGCCATGTCAGAACATTTTGACACTTTTTTGGGACCATTGGCATTTATACAGTGATCAGTGCTATAAAAATGCACTGATTACTATGTAAATGCCATTGGCAGTGAAGGGGTTAACCTGCAGGGGGCGCTCTAAGGGTTAACTGTGTTCCCTGGGCGTGTTCTAACTGTGTGTGGGCTGCCCTGACTGGGGAAGGGAAGTGATCACAGCTTCCATGTAGAGGAAGGCTGTGATCACAGTCCTTCCCCCTCTCACAGAAAGGAGGTCCGTGTTTACTTACACGGACCTCCGTTCTTTCACTCCAGGGGGGGGCATCGCGGGTAGCCGGCGGAGATCGACTCCACCGCACCCGCTCCCTGACCCTGCCCGGACACAGTGAGCGCGTGGGCGTGCCTCCGGCGGCGCGCACGCTCACGGTGCGGGATCTGGCAGCCGCCGTCATATGACGGCGTTTTGCACAGGAGAGCCACTCTGATGCCGATCGGCGGTCGGCAAGTGGTTAATCGAATCCATACGAGAAATAACTTGGGACCAAGGGAGATGAGGTGATTGCCAGTTGCAAGCTATTGTCCATTGGACCACGTTAATAGGGAATGGATTCGATTCAAGTGAGGGTGAGGAGTATCAGGAATGTTGGAATATAGCATACATATTTGTGGTGATAGGGCAACATCTTTATTTATTATGATTTGAATAGATGAAGAGACTTCTAGCCAGATGGGTTTAAGGGATGGGCAATAAAAAAAAAATATGTTTAAGAGATCCAGTTAAATTGCATCCTCTGAAGCATAGTGGGGAGAATGCGGGATAGTAAGAGTGAATTTTTAACCACTTACCAACCGGAAGGTTTTGCAGCTTTAGGACCAGAGCACTTTTTGCGATTCGGCGCTGCGTCGCTTTGACTGACAATTGCGCGGTCGTGCGATGTTGTACCCAAACAAAATTTGCGTCCTTTTTTTCCCACAAATAGAGCTTTCTTTTGGTGGTATTTGATCGCCTCTGCGTCATTTCTTATCGCCGCTATAAACAAAAGAAGAGCAACCATTTTGCAAAAAAACCCAAATTTCTTACTTTTTGCTAAAATTCAAATCCAAAAAAAAAATATAAAAAAACTTTTTTTTCACCGTTTTTGGCCGAATTATATAATTCCTCATATTTGCGATAAAAAAAATTGCAATCGGCGTTTATTGATTGGTTTGCGCAAAAGTGGCCGCGTTTACGGATGATGAGAATTC